>PVKE010008814.1:27425-46679 GCA_004027555.1 Craseonycteris thonglongyai | reverse complement strand
ACCCAGCACTTATCTGATTGCACTCTAACTCTTTGCCCACATATCCAGCTCTCTTATTTGACTCTATGCATCTCAAGGACAAGGGATTATGTCTTAATCAGTTTTGTATTCCTTGCATCAAACATAATCTGTGTGATATTATTGGAAGAAAAAATGCATCCACACAGGATAATAGAGTTCTGCTTAAAAAAAAAAAACAAGTTTTACTTAATGTATAAAAACACAGAAAAGAGACACAATGGTTGAGTTGGAAGAATCAGGGAGGACCATTTACACAGTAGATGGTGCCATCAGGAGACTCTGGCTTCAGTCCAATGTCCCAAGCTGACCAGTGGGCAGAGAGGTGACCACTGACCTCTGATATTCTCTGCCATGTCAAGTTCTCCCCTTCCTCTGGTGTCTTGTTCTTACCCTTTGCCACTTCACTGACACCTGGGTGAGTGTGGCCATACTGACTTTGCCTTTCAGATTCTCCTTTTTCTATCTCACTATGTGACACACTAAATTCCACTTTATCCATACCTTTTTACGTTATATAGGCTAATCTCATTGGGGTCAGGTCTTGCTGGCTCAGGAGTATCCCTATACCCACCACTGACATAGCATTTACTATGTACCCTTAGAGTGGGGCAATGGGGGCTTCTGCCCTGGCCATGTGCATACCATCCTCATGAAATGAGGGGTCCATGCTGCCCAGGAATGTGTCTACCCAGCCTCTGCACCCCTTGCTACATTCCAAGTAGACAGGGTGCAGCATTCCTTTGTGCAAATGGCCTTAAACCAGCATCTGGGGTGTGTATGGACCCTTTCCCAAGGTCCTGCTTCCTGAGCATGCCTGTGCTCTTGGCTGGGGGTGAGGTTGGATGGGCTTTGTGTGTGGAATGTCTATGAGTCCCCTTATGACATGGGACAGAGACAAGGGTGACTGTAGAAGGGGGTGATCTTTGGTGAGGGAGGGGAGGCTCCTTCTTTTGCTTGATTACTACTTTTAGCTCCCACAAATGTTAGCACCTGCTAAGCACTTTATATATCCATTCATTGCCTCATTTGCTCTTTACAACATGTGGGGGGAGGGGGGCGGAATCACATTCTATGGGGAAAATGGAATTAGAGGAAATTACTAAGGCCTCAAGTAAACTCATTCATTCAACAAATATTGATAGTCACAGTGGTGAACAAAAACACGGAGCTTCTCCTCGCATGAAATTTTTTACATCCCCTAAACAAAGCATTAAAGACAACCCAGTAAGCAAAGGAAACACTCTGTCATTGCACACTTCTTCAAATAGCAATCACACACCCTGCAATGTCAATTTCTAATTACCAGTCTTAGATGGCTAGAAGCTGTAGTCTCAATCTCCTGAATTGTGCCAACCTTACCCATAAATTTATATGTTTAAGCTCTACTCCCCATTTGACTGTATTTGGAGATTAAGACCTTTAAGAAGATAATTAAGGTTAAATGAGTCCTAAGGGTGGGGTCTTGGTCCAATAGCATTGGTAGCCTTATAAGAAAGAAGGAAAGACATTCTGAGAATGCATGGACAGAGAGAAGACCACATAAGGACAAGCCAAAAGTCAGTTGTCTGCAGCCAGTGAGAGCGGCCTCACCAGAAACCAACCCTGTGGGCATCCTGGTCCCAGATTTCCAGCCTTCAGGACTGTGGGAAAATATCCCCCTGTTGTTTAAGACACCCAGTCAGTAGTACTATGTTATCAACCTTCATAGTGACACAGGGGGTGTCCTTACATTTACCAGGTTACCCCTTTCTGTTTTTCTGCCATACTTCCTATCCCATCCCACCCCACTTCATGACCAAGATCCTCTTACTGCATCCTGTCTCTTCAAAGCAGCCGTGGATGCCCTGTAATCCCAACCTGCTCTCCTGACTCCAGATCATTTCTGACATTCCACCCACAAAAATATATTGATCCTATATCTCTAACCCTAGGGAGATTGCCAAGTGACTGGCTTGCCTATTATAGTCACTAAAACCTGCAAAGATGTTTATGAACATGTAGCAACAAATGACTAACAAACCATGGGTTTCTGAATACCTCTCATGTTCCCTGTTGAGACAAGTGTCTATTGGTAATCCATTACACCTACATTTTCCCACCATCACCTTGGACACAACCAATTAGAATAGGGCTAGTCCTGAGCAAAGGCAACAGGACAGCCTATCATGTTGCCTATGAAAGAATTGTACCTGATAATAACTAACTGAGCCACTTAGATTGTGGTTCTAGAAGTGCAACACACACAGAGAATCTCAGTAAGTAGAATAGGGAAAGACACAGAGAGATCAGGCAGTGGTCTTAAGGCATGAATAGCAGAAGTTATGAGTAAAAAAGAGAAAGAAACAGCTGGTAGAAGGAGAGGGAAATGAAAGTAGAAGCCAAGATAGAACCCTCTGAAAAGATCATGGGACCAACACTGAGATATGCCACCTTTTAATGCTCCAAGAAGCCCAATCACCCAATTCTTGTGAGATTGATTTATGAAGACTGTCTGAAAAGTATGCAGCCATGTAATAGGAAAAATAGAGGCATTGATGGCTGGATTTCTTCAGACAGCCCTCGTAGTGTAGTAGAATAGTGGTTAAGTGTGTTGAGCCTGGGGAAGGACATGGGTTATGATCTCAGCCATCCAAATAATTCAGGCATATACTTAAACTCTCTGACTCAGTTTGGTTAAAATGGAAGCAATACAAATATCTCCTTCATGGGATTGCTATGAGAATTTGATGACAGACTGCTTGTAAACTCCTTACTATATTGTTCATACATAGTAAAAGCTTAATACACTTTAGCTATTATAAACTATGTATACTTATAATAATTTACCACTTGATAAAGTAACTGAAGGGTGGATCTATTCCTTGTAATTTGAAAGACAATAACACACGGTTATTATGATATACAAAATGAATAACCCCTTTCTGAAAGATACAGTTTGGAGAGATTTGGTGGAAATTAAGGTGTATAGTGCTTGATACTCAACTGATTTTTGCCTTAACAAAGGGGAGACTTGTGTACAAAAAGTTGGATTTCATAGTATAATCTGGCTAAATGGTTCGAAGGCTCCTACACAAATCCTAATGCCGTATGGGTAATGCCAGTTAAACTCATTACTCCACATTTTCTCCTTCCAAGGTTGTGTATCCACTAAGAGAGCCTATTTTCTGGGAGGTAGACTTTTCTTATAAGGCCAAGTCTCAAAGGAAATTATGATCTGAGTAGTAAGTTCTCAAACTATTCTAAAGAAGTCAGTAAAATTAAATAGAAATATAGTATTATATGTAATAGCAAAGATGAAAACCCAATCCAAATGAGCTTGATGGGCTGGGTCATATGGCTCAGACAGTTGACAGAAGAGTTGTAAGAATCAAAACCTTGCAACAGAAAGTGGGACCCATAAGACTTGCTTCCTATAGGTCTCCAAACTCTCATGAGCTTCACTTCCTTCTATTTTCTTTATCCACTGGGGTACTGTACAGCAATGATTAACTGAAATGTCCAGTGCCCTCCCAAGACACAGTTTGGACTGGAATCCTAGATAATGGGGGAAGAGGGCTTCTTCCAAAGGAGTATTTTTCAGACAGAAGACATGGGTTTATTATAGTAATTCACCTGAGATCCCACAGCTAGTAAGAGGCAGAGACTTGAACCAAAAGTCTCCTATCTCTAAATCTTATGCTTTTTTTGTAAAAAAAAAAAAAAAAAAAATCATTCTGATATTGATTACTTAGTCATTTTATTTTCAAGTCATAGGAGGCATAATCGTGGTAGCCACGATGGTGCTTTTTTGTTTGAAACGTAGGAGACATTCACTGCAGGTTGAATGTCTTTACCCTTCCTTTCTGTCAAGAACTTTCAACCTTGAGCACCTCCTATTGTGTGATCCTGCGACATGATTCCCTGGGGTGAGTATCAGTACATAATGGTATATGTCACTTTTATGTGGCAGAAAGAACAGTAAGTAGGAGTGCTCATGTATACATTTCCCCTGTCACAATGGCTTTCCAAATGATGGAACATCCCAACTCTGACTTGATAGAGCCGACCTTTCTGTGTCTCCTGAAATACCATCTCCCTGCCAACTAGCACTGAACCTCCAGCACAAGAAAAGAAAACTTTGCTGTTCTTAAACCTCTGAGATCTGTTTAAAAATATTATTATTATTGAAGCATGCTTATTATATCTTGGAAATGAAGAGTTGTACTAAAATAAATTATGTAGTGTTGAATTAATGGTTAGTGACACATGCTTTTAGAGGCTGATAGTGAAGGTGGAAAGATAACAATCCATGTTATGCAGTGGTAAAGTATTTGGTAAAACTTTTATCTGGAATAACTTAGGAGTAAGATTGTATACTTAAAGATGTTCACATCTCCAGGGAGATATATGTGAAAAAGTGTTAGTAGCGTGTCTTGGTTATCATTTGATGCATTTTGCAAAAATGGTAATGAAAAAAAGAAAGATGGATGATTTTATAAGTAGAAACAAAAGGATATGGAGGTTGTCAGAAATCCTAGACCTTGACATATTGGAATAGCCAATTAATTTTTGCTCATAAAGAAAGAGGTAAAATCAAGAAAACATTTGAAGAAAAGTCCACTAAAATCCAATATTTTTGACAAGATTTGTATTAAGGATGTGAGCCTCATGGTATTAAAAACCTCCCAATGGTTTAGAATTTTGAAAGGAAAAGATCAAATAATGGATCTGGCTTGACCACTTATAATTCCAGAGAGTTCAAATATATTGAGGGAAGATTGAGGATCAGAAAGTAGATAAATATAGCAGATCTAAAGTCTGTGTCTCCAACGAAGTATAGTGTGGGTAGTGGCACATGAAACTGATTAAGTCAGGCAGGCATCGTACCTCTAAGGTCTTCAGAAAATTATACTACGAACTTGGAGTCAAAAAAGTCCTGTGAGCCTTGGATAACTGAAATAACCCATGGGCCTCCAATCACCCATGGGAATGGAGTGGACTGAAAAACTGTGTATCCGCTAAGAAGCCTGAGGTCTGTATGTTTCCAAATATTGTAAAGATGCTTCATTCTACTTATATTACAACTCCTTACTTGCACTGGCCTTACATGGGAAATTGGCTAGCTGTGAACTGAATTTGATGTTAAACATTTTTGTATTACTCCAAAGAAAATGGGTTACTTTAATAACATAATACCTTTCCCAGGACATATTAGATTATGGCAATCTAGGACCATTACAACTTAACGATGTAAATCTAATGTTGTAACTTCAAATGGATAGAATGTGAAGCACAGATATTGTCCCAGCTGGAAGAAACATCTGACCTGCCGCATCAGTGATAGAGCGGTCATGATTTTGCTCTCTGAATCTCTACAAACCCCCTTGAAATGCTAACAAACTCAAGACATCTGGTAGTGGTCAAGACCGAGAAAAACTAACTAATTCAGAAATTCAGTTTGTATATCACTCTCCCACATTTTTAAAAGCTTGCTTGCCCATTTAGCCTTTCAAGGAAATAAATGCTGAAATTCATAGATGTTTAACTATGTGGATGTGTAATTTCTTGAGTGCATATTGCTACTCAAAGAACTGGATGTTTGCTGTGACCCAAGGAAAACAGAAATTGAAATTAAAATTGATATCTCAGTTTCAACTGAGGACATATTCTATAATTCTCATTTTGGATGTGGCCAAGGAGTTTCATGGTGGTGGTGGTGGTGGTGGTCAGGGGGGAAGAACATCTCAGACTATGGTGCCAGGGGGTCCTGCAGAACAAAGAAATATTAATAGGAAACTTTTCCCAGACAGATTAAGTCCTAATTAAAAACAAAACCCCTCCTACCCTCATTATAGGACGTCTTTGCCACATCTGCCCAGTGTGGTTGCAGAATTACTAGGCTCATTGGCTGCCAACTACCTTCCCATTCTTCCCTTTCCAAATGGGAGTGTTTTTGTGGTTATTCTGTCCCTCTTCTACTCTTGTATTTGCATATATTGGGGAAGGGATTGCAAGTAACTTCTGTTTTTATTTACACATCTCCAGAACAATAGGATCACATGTGGATGTAAAGTAGAGATAAGACAACTGCATAAAGCCTAGAGCTTGAGAACTTGAATCTAGATGCAGTGACTAAAGGAATCTTTAGAACTGGGTTGAGTGTTTTCTATGTGTGTTAAGAAGAGAACTAAGGTATTTTTAGTAACCACAAGAGCTGACTGTTGTAGAAACATTGATTGCTCACCCAATATCCCTGTGCTTGACTACATTTTTCAGTCCCTTTGCTTACAGGCAGGGGTATGTGACTCGTTCTCATGGGCTGTGAACAAAAATGATGTGCGTTACTTCCAGGCTGAAGAAAAAGAGCGGGCTCAAGTTTCCACTGTCTTTTGTGCCCTGTTATGGCAATTCCTCACCTGGCCCCTGGGTGACTATGTGGGACAGAGCTCTACCTTTTCCCTAACTCCCAAATGTGTGTAAACAAGAAAGAAACCATTAGTTCAGGAAACCACTGGGACTGCAGAAATAATTTGCTCTTTCAGCATTACCACGCTGAGCCTGACTAATAGAAACTCTAAAACTCCAAAATTGGCTTGTGTGTTAGCTAGTAGAAATGTGGTCTGACAACCAAGTTAGCAAACTCATCCTAGAAAAAGTGCTCTGTACCTCATTGCTGAATGTCACTACAATCACCTCTGAAGTCCTCCCCTTGGGAAGCTATGCACCAATGCCAGCACAGAGTCCACCCTTCAAAGCAATCTGGGAACTCTTTTTCTGCAATGGCCATCAGAGCCATCATTGTATCACCCTTGATGTCCTCAATGTCATCAAAATTTCTTCCTTTAAATATTTCCTTTTTCTTTGGGTAAAGAAAAAAGTCATTGAGGGCCAGATCAGGTGAGAAGGGAGGGTGTTCCAATAGTTATTTCTTTACTGGCTAAAAACTTCCTCACAGACAGTGCCATGTGAGCTGGTGCATTGTCGTGATACAAATGCCATGAATTGTTGGTGAAAAGTTCAGGTCATTTACATCTAACTTTTTCATGCAGCCTTTTCAGCATTTCCAAATAGTCAACTTGGTTAACTGTCCAGTTGGTACAAATTCATAATGAACACTCCTCTGATAAAAAAAAAAAAATAGATTAGCAGCATCATTTTGCCTCTTCATTTTGACTGACAGAACTTTTTTGGTCGTGGAGAATTGGCTGGCTTCCATTGTGCACTTTGATGCTTTTTTTTAGGGCTGTATAGGTACACCCATATTTCAGCACCAGTGATAACATGGCCCCAAACATCATCATGCCTCTCTAAAAGGTGTTGGCAAACTTCGACTCTCTTTCCGGTCCATTTTTGCACACACCTTTCTCATGCCAAGATTTTCAGTGGAGATTTTCTAAACTGTTTATCGATGTTTACTTGGTCTGCTACTCTTCTCACAGTCAGGCAAAGATTTTTACACACAACTCGATAAATTTTTGCCATGTTTTCATCAGTTCTGCTCGTTACTGGCCGCCCTGACCTCTCTTCATCAGTATTGCTTTCTCTCCCTTCAGAAAAAACATTTAATCCATTTGTACATTGCCATTGACCTAATGGCATTATCCCCATCAACTTGGACTAACATTTCCCTGATTTCACTTCCACTCTTGCCAAATTTAAGAAGAAATGTAATGTTTGTTTGTTGCTCTGATTCAAGCTCTGACATTCTTGCGACAGCACACAAACACAGGCAACAGCAATAATGAACGGCACTCATCAAGACACCACCACATGTCAACATAAACACAGCTGTGCACTGAGACACCAAGGTAATGAAATCTGACCAAATCGCTCATACAGTACTGCCAATGTAGGCACACGGTGGCAAGTTCACAAACTTAATTACCAGACCTTGTATCAGTGACAATGTCTTGTGATAATATATTGAGACGTACACCACAAAACTATGGAGAGAGCAAAACATCATGATGGCTAACTAGAACATTTTTTCCTTTTGCAACTTGACCTTACTCCTCATACATTTTCCAGTCAAAGATCAAAGCTAGGCAATCATTTAGAAATGTGCTGTTTTATCATCAGGACATCATCCTAAAATTTCTCTCATAAATATCAGCATTTCTCTGGATAATATCACATTTTCTGTGAACTTTCAGACTTCAGTGCACCCCTACCTGGACAGAGCCTTCCATCTGTCACTAGCCAAGCCACAGAAAGCACCCTCTAGTCACCCAAACCTAGACCAGAGCAAACCCAACACTAAGAGGGTCTTTTAAGGCAGTCCAGAGATGAGGAGTTGATTAGGAAGGTCAGGCACATGGTCAGGAAGCATAAAGGTGCTGTGAGCAGGCCACACTTCCACACTTGGCATTGGTTGCCTAGACACAAAGGGGTACATGGAGCAAACCTGCCAACCAATGTGTAGGCAGCTGTATTGTGAGGACCTGAAGTTGAGGTTGAGTAGATGGTGCAAAGTATTAGCACGATGTCCATCACAGTGAGCAAAGAAAAGAAACCCATCACGGAAGCTTCTGGTTTGTGGTTAACAGGCAAAAGCTCTAAGCAAAGTCAATCTGGGTCCCAGGAATCAAAAGGGCAGATTCAACTTAGTAAAGACACATGTACTGAGCACAAGGCTATTGTTTTTGCATAGAAATTTTAAACACTAGGGAAATGTAGTATTATCAAAAACAACACAGGTATAATCTCATGAATGTAAATGAAAATGGTACACTTTCACTAGCACTTTGGAAAGAAGTACATCTTTTGCGATATTGAGCATATCCGTTCAAGTAATCAATAAAAGTGACTTATTTTAATTTTTTCACTGTGATCAGTTCAAGTAAATTTAAGAACTCTATTTAAAACTTTCAGAATATAAGGCTATCTTTTGGCAGCCAGTAGCTTTTGTAGTTACACTTGTTGGGTTCTGTAAGTGGGGATAGTTTACCTCAGTAAGGAGATTATATATGTGGAGAGAAACTATATGTACATATATATAGAGACTATATATACAGTATATACATACTATATACAGTACAGGAGACTATATATAGTGTGTGTATATATATATAGGCATACACATATATGTATATATATTATATATTTATATAAATATATATTTTATATATTTATACATATATTTCTATACATATGTGTACATAAATATATACATATATGTGTGCATAAATGTAATATATGATTTTTTGTACCTCACGGCTTAGAAAATACAAATTAAACCTGGCTAGGTTGTCACTGATGTTATTCAAAAGTCACAATTGATAGTGAGTAAAAACTGAAAGGCCATACCAGCTGAGCAAAGGTATAAAAATTTATTTTAAATTTAGAAAAAAGGATTTTTAAATCATTGGCTTTTGTAACACTTAGGTCTTGGTGTTGATTTTTATTTCTGTTAATGATTATAGAATGGAGAAAAGGAGGAAGAGAAACACAATAATTAACATTAACAACTCTGAAGAAAAGAATGTCTATAAAGCTTTTAAAGAGAGAAGAACCAAGAAGAAATGGAGAATATTAGAGCAGAAATGAATTGGAGACATTTTCTTTCTTTTTAAAAGTTCACATTGGTGCTACTATGCAAGTCATGTCCATGATTAGCTATACTTTTGAAGATGTCCCTTTAATTGAGTTTATACGTGATCAAAAATCAGCGGCAGCCTCTGATCATTTTGGTAGGCTTTCAACATGAAATGGATAGCTTTATAAAATATTTTTAAATACATCTGTATGTGGAAAGGTTATGTCATTCACTCATTCATTTATTCAATAAATACTTATTAAACTCCTATGATGTTCCAGGCACACTTCTAGTGCTTTAAAAGCAATAGTGAATAAAACAGAAAATATTTTACCACATGGTGCTTACAGTCTATTGGAGAGAGAGAGACAATAAACAGACAAGTAAATAAATATTCAGTGCAACATCAGAGTTGGAGTAACTTTAAAGTTTCTGTGAAATACATGGTTAAAAGATTGCTTTAAAATAATTCAGTAAATATGAAAACTTTAGATAGATACAAGGAAGAAAATGAAAGTCCAACTTGATAACAGGCAATTTTACCGATAATTGCATCATGTTATCTCTACGATCTTACCAACTTGGTAAGTGGGAGGAGGGAGTACTGTTTTTGGCATTTTGCTTTTCTTCACTTACCATTTTGTGAGCGTAGTCTTCAAAATACGTTTATTTGTTTGTTTTTGTTTTGTTTTTTTGAACTGAACTGGGGGCCTCATGGCGTCCAGGAAGCACACCCCAGTTCAGCATGTGGGTCCGCCTGGGCCGAAGCCGGGATTCAACCCTTGGGGCTTCAAAGCGAGCGCTTCACCCACTGAGCCATCCTGGCTTTCCCTGTTGTTGTTTTTTTTTTATTGTTAAATTTATTAGGGTGACATAAGTTAGTAAAAATTACATAGGTTCCAGGTGTACAAGTCTACAATACTTCGTCTATGTGTTACAATATGTGTTCACCACCCAGAGGCAGCTTTCTTTTAATCTCTGTACATTTAGCTATGCATCCCTCCTCTCCAACAAAAATATGTTTTTAATAGCTGCAAGTGTAGTCTATGTACAATTGTAATGCTGTCATTATTTTTGACAATTTATTTAATCATAAATTAAATTTATGAACATAAACATTTACCTGCATGTTTGATTATATCTTCAGCATAAGGTGTATAAAGCGGAATTGTTGAGTGCATGCATTTATATTTTATGACACTTGATGTATGTTGTGAAATAGATTTATAGAAAGGTCACACTTTCTCATAATTATTGCAACAATATAAGATAATAAGTAGATATAAAACTTCAGTCAAAACTACATCTCAGTACTATTTTAAATTACAGCTCTTTGTTTACTTGTAAGGTTGATTTTTGAAAATGTTTGTTGTGCATTCACCTTTCTATAATGAATTTCTTGTCATTTGTACTTTATCTTTTTTTTCTCTTAAGTCATTAGGGTTTGTGTATTTTTAGTATATGAGATATTTTATACATGAAACACATATTTGTTGCAATTTTTCCAAGCAGTATTTATACATACTTTTATGATATTTTTACATTCAAAAGTATTTTTCATGTGCTCAAATTTATTGACCTTTTTTTTGTGATTGATTCTGTTCCTCTTGTGCTTAAAAAACTTTGCCTATCCTAAGATTAGTAAAATATTTCTTATATTCTTCTAGTTTTAAAAATAATTTTAGCTTTATATTTAGCTCTTTATGTGGAATTAATTTTTATGGGGTGAGGCTTTCATTTGAGCCTTTTCCAAATCGTTCATTTTCTTACCACCGTTTGTTAATAAAATAATCTATCTTTTATCTGTTCTTTTCCCCATAGGTCTGTGATATTTACCTTTTCATCTCTTAGATTTACACGCACACGCATATATACACACGTCTGTTTCAGAGATTGCATTAATCTGATTGAAAGATCCTGTTTTTAAGTGTGGGGGTGGTATGTGATGGTTCCGGTACTTTTTGTCCCAGATATTACAAAATTATAATAATTCTTGGTACTCTCTTGAGGGATCCAGGGCGCGCGCCGATACGGAGGCATTTAGGACCCAGGGGAAAGCCAGGCTCGGTTTAGAAGGACAGAGTCTCTGGCGCACACGCCTCCAACCAAAATCACAGCCCCGTGGAGCCGGGGCTCTCATTCACAGCTTTCTAGAGAAATCTGAACCCGAACCTGCCAGAAGAGGGGCATCTCACCTACTCAGCTCGGCAGCGAGGACACCTGCAGAAACACATTCCCAAAGCAAGGCTGGGCGTCCGTGTGAAGGTATTTGTTGCCCTTTTCCTCCCCTCTGTGTTTGCAGCGCCTCCCCGCCTTCCTCCCGCTCGGGCGATGCCATGGCTGCGGCGTTTCAGCACCTCGGTGCGTGGACAGCTCCCATCTGCAATCCCTGCGCTTCCATCCGCCCGGAACCCCCTGCCTTGTCCTCCTGCTCCCCGCTCAGCCTGCGCTTCCCCACACCATCAGCACCCCCATCTCCCCCGTCACCATCATGATCCCCACCATCACCACACAGCTGTGCCTTGTCGCTGAGAGGAAGCCCCAGGTCCGCAGGGTAGAGGGCACGAGCCCAAGTTTTGCAGCCTGGGAAGGAAAGTTCAGGTGGACGATGCGTCTGAAAACAAAGAGCAACGCCTGTTTGAGAGGAAGGAGAAGTGGGGACGAAAGAGCGGCGGGCAGGGGCACCGGTGGGGCGCGTGCCAGCGGGTAGCCAGCTGCCTTTCAGCAGATGAGGGGGCCTGGAGGATCGTGTTATTCCGGAAAAACGGATGCAGCAGCTCCCTTCGTGTCTCTGGTTTTCCAGTGGAGAATCTCCAGGAAGCAGAGTGGGGGTGACTGATGACTCATAGTCACCCACACTCCGTTCTCCTTCCGTAGCGTTGATTTGCAGACACTCTGGAATGAAGTTGTTTTTACTAAAATGTTTTGTAAAATGGAGACACCAGAGGTTAACTCGGTGGCCAGAGCGAAATTTTAAAATGACGGTGATGGTAATCGTCTAATAAACGCAGCTCTCACTGGAAAGTGCTATTTGTTCAAACGTCTCCTCCTGCTTAGTTATTTCATTTCCCACCTCCAATCTTAACCCCCTCTTTGCAGCGCAGAAGGTAGAACCCTTGTGGAAATGGACAACGTGGTAATGATACTCAGAGCAGATGGTCTGGCTTTGTTCACTAGTCAAGGACTGACTGGGATTTGGACAGTGGGATTTTGCATGTTTTCTCAGTAAGGAGGCAATAACACCATCTTCCTATAATAGTAAAGGGTAATAGAGTGCATAAATTGAAAAGGCATTTTACGTAACTGTTTCTATCATGCTCTGCTTTTAGAGTGCAGTCATTATTTTTTTCAGCGGAAGGGAAGCTTGAATATCTTTCAAATATCTTGGAAGTCCTAAACCATGCCATAGAACCCCTTTCATTTAGCCAAGATTATTTGTTATAAGAACAAACATCAGAAAATAAGTGCATGAGCCTGTTATACATATACATCTGTTGGTGGGTGTCCATTAATCAATGATGACTGAACAGTGAAGTACTGGGTTTTTATTTCTCAGATTGTTCTATGAAATCAGCATTTAATTAATGGGATGGGTCATATTTCCTTATGGGAATAATGTCAGGCCACATGTAACAACCAAGTTGAAAGCAGAGCACAGAAAATGTTCATTTAAAAATTATCCTTGTACGTTTGTTCTGCCTCTGTAAAAAGAGGCAGTAAAGCAAGTTACTTCTAAACCAGCTTGCTCATCATTGGAGGCATTGTCAAAAACAAAGAATGGTCACAGGTAAGTATCTTCTGAAAGAAGTTTTGAGGAAAACTCACACAAAATACTCCTCTTGAATGAAGAGTAGTAATTTTTCAAAAGTTACTGACTACTACTAATTACATAAATACTGGCACAATTGTACCTGTCTCTAAGGTTCACTCAATTTTAAATTCAAACCATGAAAACTAGTGCAAATATGTGGGGAACTGAATTTTAGAGAAGAAAAGGAATTGATCATCTATATACTGTCCTGAGACTGGTAACAGCCACAGTAAATAGTACATTTCAAGTTTCCAAGAAACAGGATTCTTAGACCTCGCTAATCTGTCTGTAAAGCGTGGGTCAGCCCAGACAATTCTTTAAAAGTGGATATATTGCTATAATAGTTCAAGCTTCTTTGATCCAGAAAGTCAAGCCGGGAACCCAGTGCTTCCGATGCTGCTGTCTTCCTGTGCTTAATACAATTTCCTGAGGCTGGGGAAATTTCAAAACAGTGCTGCTTTGCTGAGATTTACAGGCATCTGTCTCAGAAGCAATGGCTTTCTCTGACATACTATGTTGAGCTTATTAATTTTCACAGAATCCTGCTATCCTGGCTTCCTCTTTTATTTATTTATTTTTTTCTATGAAGGGCTAGTTGACTTTTTTTTGTTCATGTTTTCAATAACAGAACTTTTTCATTTTATAGTAGATTTAAAGGTGAACAGAAAACGTATTTTTCAGCAGAGTACCAGCATACACGGTTGTAAGCATGCCCACAGGGGCACACCCCTTTAGAATCATGTCGCATGAAGCTGGAGGGTCCTTTATTTCCCCCAAGGGGGAATTTAGAACTATTCAGAACTGGTGGTGTCTCTCGTTTCTGCAGGCTTTACGAAGGGACACAGTATTAACCCTGGGACGTCTATTCACGACTTTACACAGTTCCTCATAGCAGAGCCATCCTTAGTATTATAAACGGATTCAGGCTCTCTTGGGCCCTCTGCTTGCCTATTTTATGGCGACTCAGCCAGAGGAGGTAGCACAGAATGGGTATACGAAACATGAAGTTTGGCCACGTCCAATCAGCCCAGAAATGGCCCTAAACATTACCAGGAGAGATCCTTTCCCCCTCTGCATCCGTCTCCCAAATTTTCATTATTGTGATTATTGTTCATTTTATCCAGATTTCACTAGAATAAATCTGTTTCAGGAGAACATCCACAGTGTGAGCTATCTTGACTCTGCAATCTCTACCATCAGCCCCAGGGGGTTGTCTCTCTAGGGAAAACCATGGTTAAGCTCCAATTCAGGATTTTCTCTGCTTAAGGGAAGTTTGTCTTTGGCTTGATTCTTCATGGATGCAGAAATCAACTGATCGCTCTCCTTCCAGTAAATAAACCCCAAAATAAAACAAACAAACAAAAAACTTTTGTTAATGCAGTTAATAAGTTCCTGATTCTTTACTACTTCTGCTGCCGCCCACTGACTTTTATAATGTCTTCTCAGGCCAGGTAACTCTAGGCAGCCCCTCTTTATGGACCTATTATCACATGACAGGGAGTATCAGAGAGAGCTTTCAGTGTGGGAGGCTTATTTCCCCTGAGATCTTCTTCTTCCTCACTCCTGAGCCAGCGGGAATTTTCCCATTGTGTTTGAGATAATCCACTCTTGTCTCCTGGACTCTTTTAGCCAAATCTCCAGTTCTTAGATACTGTGCAGATTACATTCTCCATCTCTTCTCCTTAAAAATAAGGCGACAATTCAGCTTTTGTTATTGCTCAACGGCTTTATGTAAACTTCCATACCTTTCTCTGTTTCAAGTATATAGTATATTCAGTCGTCATTATTTTGTAGTTTTGGAGACAGTAGAGGGGAAGTCGTGAGCCTGGGAATGGAAGTTGGGGGCTCAAATCACAGGCTCTATAAATAAAAGGCTTCTTCTGAAGTATGGTCAAAATAAAATAAAACAAAAGTGAGATTTTTCTCATTTTCCTTTTTCTTTCTCCCCCCCCCCCACTGCCCTCCCTCTTTGTCTCTTGTCTCCTCTCTCCTTCCTTTCTTCATTGCTTTTGCTTGATAGAGTGTGCAAGCATGAATGACAACAATTAACGGGGTGATCTGAGAAGCTATTAGGAGTGCTGGTAATTCGAAGAAATGGGGCAGTGATTTTACTCTCTTTTTGGACCTTGTAGCACTGTTGTCTACAGACTGCGTGAGCTCTAACCTCAGCGGCAATTAGCATCCTTTCTCAGCCCCTTGGAGTCATTGTAAATCCTCTAGACTAGCACTTCCCCAACATTAACTTATATACAAATCACCTGGGGATTCTGCTCCCTATTCAACAGGTCTATGTGCGTCCAGATGGTCTGCGCTTCTAGCAAGTTCCTGATGCTGCTCACCCTGCTGACCACGCTTTGAGAAGGAAAGACAAAAAACTTTCTTCCTTCTTCCTTAACATTCCCACCTTACACCTGATTATTAAATAATGGCACCCACGCGAAAACAAACAAACCCGACTCCACATTCCCAGGCAATAGGACCTCAGAAAGCATAGCTCTAGTCAGGGAGGAAGTAACACAAACGGCCCATTCCCTCCCAGCTGGGCTGTATACACCACCAGGCAGTTTTCTTAACACTGACGCCTGTCACTGTGGCCTCCTGCCTAATCACATCTGGAAGAGGTTCCCAGTCACCTAGATGTGCTGGGAAAACACTGTGGAAAAGGGGAAGTGCCCTCGGGGGCCATTTGGGAAATCCCTGCTTTTCCTTCTTGCTCCAGATCTGGTTTCTCAGAGTCTATTCTTAGAGAAATCATCTCTCCTAAGTGTTTTTTCTTTCCCTGCCCATTGATATTTCTAAGAAACACAACTAATCTGTTATTAACATTGGGACATAGACCACCCACAACTTCTTATGGGGGTAATTTGATAGTGTAGAAAAACATGACAGTTTATATACGCCTTTCATTTAACACGTTCCTCTCTGATACAGTTAGGCAGCAAAAAACCCCACACCTTCCTTATAAGTTATCTTTGCCTCCAACTCTTGGCATTATCTGTCCCAAAGCAAACTGAAAGGATAGAAATTTTATAGATTGTTCTAGAATTCGGGACTCAAACTTCTCTGCCAAATAGGTCTACTGTATCAGAGTCCCAGCTTACTCTACTTCTGATCTGACATCTATTTTGGGTAGAAGTTCTCAGTGTCTCTACTCTGAAGGAAATCATTCTAATTTACATTTACCCTTTCTTAAGAGCAAGAAAAATTGGGAGCAGATGACTATGTGCTTAGTTGTTATTTGGGATGGAGCCAAGGGAGTCTGTCTACACAATGAATATTTATGTGGCAAAGGTAAGCCCTGCGCTAGGACCAAGCTGAAGATGACAGAAAGTTGACTGAGTCAGAGGCCAACCTCTGGTTCTGCTATACTTTCAGATGATTAGAGATCTCCCCTTTATCTTCCTAGACTACTGTCCCTGCCCAGAGTATAGATAGCTCACATTTGCAAGTTGGCTAAGGGTTGATAGAAAGTCGATGGATTGGGAGCCACTTTGTTTCTTTGTCAGCACTTACGTAAGTCCTAAGAGTCTTAATGGTCCACCTGAAATTCATCATTTGGGAAGAAGACTCCTTTCTGGTCAGCACCAAAGAACATTACCTCTACGACTTAAATGTGGGCACCCCTGGCAGTAAGGGAAGACGTCATCTTTCAGGAACGATTTCAAATAGAGTTGTACTTGAAAAAAAAAAAAAAAAAGATTTTGCTCACTGTGGTTTTCAATTTTGGTCTAGATGTATCAGCAGCATATATTTTTTATGTCATTCCACCTACAAATGTTTTCTAGCATTTATTTCTAGGGGAAAATTTACATGTTTTGTTAAAAAAAAATTTTGAGGTGAGATTTTAGAAAGGTGCAGAGTCTTGAGGTGCTAACCTAATTCAATATCTTATTTTTCTGTGTATACGATGCCCTCACGTGTAAGACGACCCCTGCTTTTCTAACCCAACATTAAAAAATCAATACACAGTTACTCCTGTGTATAAGATGACCCCAATTTTTGGTCCAACAACTTTAGACAAAAGTATCATCTCATCCATTAGTAAGTATGAGAGCTATGTTTCCAAAATACTCTTTCCTCTCCCAATTTGGCAGATTTTGCATCGTCCCTTAAATAATCTTCCCTATGACTGGCAGGGGGTGGGTGTGTGCCCGCTGTGTGAACGGGTGTCTGTGGGGGCACAGGTGCCCAGGGGGTACAGATCAGACACCTGCTGCGAGAGGCAGGGCACAGAACGTGGGCTTTGGGTCACATAGGCTGGGATGAGAATCTTTGTTCTTTCAGTTATACTAAATCTCTGATTTATCCTTTCATCTAATAAATAATAACTTAGCCTAAAGGGTTGGAGTGGAGATTAGATCATGTAACATGAAAACCCTAAGCTCATAGCAAGCACTCAGTGGATATTTGTTTATTTGTCCCCCACCCACGGAACTTTAACACTAGCTTATTAGCCAACTTTAAGCCCAGTGCTTAGCTGTTTGAGACCTCATGTCCTTTTATTTACCTGGAGACTATAAAATAGTGATATCAACAGGAATATTACAGTAAATTAAAATGGAGCTTTTTATTTCCCAAGTACTTTTATCTACATTATTCTACATAATCTGCAGCATCTTCAGGGAATTATCTTTCTTTTAGGTATAGCAGGATCATTGTAACAATAAAAAAAAAATTGATAGAAAATGCTTAGAGACAATGTTTATACACATACATATTTGTAGACAAGATGTGACTATTATTATTATTGTTTACCACTATATTTAATGTTTCTGAAGATAATAAAATATATGAGAATAACAGATTATAAAAAAAATAAAGTAGATTTTATTTGTATTATTATAGTTTGTTAAATAATTTTTCCACCTAGACTCTTTGGTTCATAGATACTAGATTGTGTGTTTGTTGGGGTATGTGTGTGTGTGTGTGTGTGTGTGTGTGTGTGTGTGTGTGTGTGTGTGTGTGCAAATAGACTTTCTTAAGACTGAATTCTGTATGAAAAAAATATACAAAACGTTTTTTCTTCTAATGGAAATTTGAGGTGAAGTAAGAATCTGGACCTATGGATATCATACTTTCAAATATCATGATATAGAGTCTCTTTTTTCCTCTCCCTTATCCAAAAATACCACTATCTTCACTTTCTAGTTCATTAGAAAAAGTATGGGTTTGAAGTGGAAATTAGTTTCTACCTTGGGCTCCCTAGTTACTCTCCATGTGTTTGGAATCATCTCTAAACAGTCATTGGGGACCCAACCAGTAATGGGAAAGATGGTTTCTGACATGTACCTGAATCTGCCTAAAGTGCTCGTTTGGGTTATCGTGCACATTTCAATGCCCGGGTCAAGCTTGGCACTCTGCTAGGTGTGGCAAAGTCTCAATCCTTCAAATAAAATGGCAGCATCTTTGATCTGTTATTTTAGCCAAAGTAAAATACATAGAGGAAGAGCAAATGGTTGTGATAACTGGAAAATGCATACATAGCTTTAAATAGTTTCAGTCATCTTTCAATGAAAAAACGAGGACAAGATGGTAACTGGGTATCACTAAGTTATGGAATTAGGCTACCTGAGAATGTCTGTTAACAGTGTAGGTATGCTTAGGTTTCTAGAATGGTCAGTCTGGAATGGATTTTAGGGAAGGAGAATGAGGCTCTGAATGGAAAAATGACTTGCTGACTGTGTTAAGTAGTACATATTAAAACCTCTCCAAGTTCTTTATATATTTTTGATATTAGCCCTTTATCAGAGGCATTGTTTGCAAATATTTTCTCCCAGTTGGTTGGTTGCCTCTTTGCTTTGTTGATGGTTTCCTTTGCAGCACAGAAGCTTTTTAGCTTAATAAGGTCCCATTTGTTTATTTGTGCTTTTACTTCCCTTGCCATTGAGGTCAGATTCATAAAGTCCTC
>PVKE010008814.1:0-27325 GCA_004027555.1 Craseonycteris thonglongyai | reverse complement strand
TAGATATAAGGTGATGGAAGGGGAACTGATACTGAGTGATGGGCACATAATACGATGCATGAATGATGTGAGGTGGACTTGTACATCTGTAAACTGTCTAATTGTTACCAACCAATGTAACCTCATCAAATTTAACAATAAATTTAAAAAAAATAAAAATAAAAAAGAAAAAATAAAACCTCTCCACTATACTGAAGAGGTAGAAGAGTATAGTAGTGCAAAGCACAAAACTGACTGGAGACAGATTACTTGGCCTGAATCCTGTGTCTGCTTCTTAATAGCTGTGTAGCCTCAGGAAAGTCATTTGCCCTCTCTATGCCTCAGATTCCTCATCTGAAAAATGGTGACAATGTTACATTCATTTCATACAGTTCTCTTCTAAGGATTAGATAATGTAGTGTATAAAAAAAGAGCATGTAAGTGCCTGGGATATAATAAACACAACTATGATAAATAATACATTATAGCTACTATTTTAAATTAATTAGTTAATTATTTTTTATTTGTTTATTTTTTTAATTGTTAAGTTTATTGGGGTGACATTAGTTGGTAAAAATTACATAGGTTCTGGGTATATATTATTATTATTAATTCCTCCAGGACAGAAAACCACTCCTGCTCCACCGGGTGATACTAAGTCTAATGTATTCTTTTATACTTATTTGACCAATTCAGAAAAGTTAACTGAGAACCAAGCTTTTTCCATGTGAAAAAGCACAGTCAATTGTAAATACTACATCTTGGAGAACATTCTTGTATAGCACAGCATTTTTCGTGCCTTAAATATTATCAGTTGAAGTTGTTATTTAAGTAACAGTCTATTCAGACTTCTGAAATGAATTTGCCTTCCATGAAAAATATCTATTTCACCTTCAGTGTGAAACCCACTGACCCTAGCTTGTGTATTCGCCCCCAGAAGCCTCTATTGTGTGCTGAGCACAGAATAAAGATATAGGTTGAAGCAAATTTATTTCAGATATTATAGATTGCAGGCACAGCTAGGTGTGTAAGTGAGCCATGGAAAATGCAACCTCACCTCTCCCCTTGACCCCACAGTAATTTAGCTAGGAAACATTGTTGAGCTCCCTGAACTGTAAGGGAAGTAACTTACTCCCAGCAGCTTTAAATTTTCAGCCTTGTGCTCTAGGTACTCTGTCTGTGGCTTGGAACTGTAACATCGCCCAGCATACTTCATGGAGTGATGATTTTAAGTACAATGTGCTTAGGCTAAATTCTCCTAGGGGAAAAAAAAATTCTTTGTAAATGAGGGAAGAAATTAAAAGTCAACTACTATGCCCTCAGTGCATCCTAGACATACCTACACAGAAGGGGAAACCATCCGCACTCACTGAAGCATTTTGACTACTTTATTTATTTATTCTATATACAGTAGACTCTCAGTTAACCATCACCCATTGGGATTATTGCTGGATAAACGTAAGTAGATTTTCCATTAACTAGAACTGAAGCAACCGGAAAAATCTCAAGCAATAGGCAACAATTGCTTGAAAGGGCGGGTTGCTTGAGTTCCAGTCAACAGCGTGTTCTGTGTGTTTAGCAAGCAACCTGCTCTGTGGCAGGCACTGTTCTAGGCACTGAGGACAGGTAGTGAACACAACAGAGTCATTGTGCTTGTGAAACTGACCCTTTTTGTGCCAGACACTGTACTGGGGCTACACAGAGGCATGAGACCCAGCTCTTCACCGCAAGGAGTTCAGAGTAAAGCGGGAAAGAGGAAGACAACAAAATGTGGTGTATTCAGGCTCTGCAGCTACCCATGACCTCTGAAGATCAGTGAGGGCTTTTTGGAGACAATGACCTTCAAGATGGCTCCTGAGGGCAAAGGGCAGTGAATCAGTGGTCATTGTAGGGAGAGAGGGCATCTTTGGTGACTCTGGAGAGACAGATAGGGACCAGGTGATGAAGGGTCTCAGAAACCATTGGACCTAGCTTCATACTCTTTCCGAGGGTGACTGGTAGCTATTGATCGATGTCAATCAAAGAGTGACATGAGTAGATTTCAATTGTAATGCATAGAATAAACTGGAAAGAAGGCAAGGTGGGCAGCGAGAGCACTGTACGGAGAAAGTTACAGTTCTAAACGAACGAGATGTGATGGTGTCTAAACAAATGCAGTGAAAACGGAAGGAAAAAAAATGGGCAGACTAAGAACTATTATGGAAGCGATTGTCTGGAAGTGGGTGGTAAGTGAGAGGGTGGAATGAGAGCTGATTGCCAGGATTCTAGTGTGGGAAACTACAGAATATGATGTCAGTTTTGAAGAGATGAAGGTGGAGGAGCAAATTCAGAATGAGGAACTCTGATTAGTCCAGTTTTGAACATGTTGAGTTTATGGTGTCTATGGAGCAGCTAAATGACGGTGTTCAGCAGGCATTTGGATAATATGTAGCCTGAAGATCAGGAGACAGCTTTGTACTCAAGTTTTCCATGTGCAGGTCATCAACTCATGGGCAGAATCCTGGTAAACTCCTCATTCAATTCAGGTGGCAATCCCAGAAACAGGTGACTGAGCAAGAGTGGAAAGAAGGCTAGGGGGGAAATCAGGGAATGTGGAGTCACAGAATAGAGTGGGAGAATGGGAGCATTTTAAGAAGCATGAAATCATCAGTATCCAATATTGGTAGAGGTCACCTGTAATACACACTGGAATTTGTCTATTGGATGTAGCAGCAGAGAGGTCACTCACTAGTAAGGTGACCATCTGTCTGGGTTTGCTTGGAACTGTCCCAGCTTATGCCTGCTGTTCCAGCATATTATTAGTGCCCCTTAGTATCTCAATTTGGGTAATAAATTATAGGATCATTCTGGTAACTGGTTGTTAAGAGCAGTCAAAGGTAGAGTTCGGTGAGTGTAGGGATGAATTGGAAGAGGAAGATATCAAAGAGGGATCTTTTTGAAGGGCTGTGGTGAGGTTATTTGGGGTTTTTAACATCTGATGGTCACTGAACTAGATGGATTTTGAAGTTTCTTCCAATCCTGGGAAGCATTCATAGCATTATTTTCCTTTGTTATTTCCTCTCCCACCCCACCCCCTTTTTTTTCCAGAATTTTCAGGGCAAGGGCTACTTTAAATTTTCTCCAGGTATCACAATCCACTAGTTATTAATTTTCACCTACTCAAGTACATACAGTCGCCTCAGTGAGAATGAAGACTCTGTTTTTTTTCTTGACCCTACACATTATAGAGCTAAATGCTATTTTGCAAAGTCAATATAAAGCAGAAACGTGTAAGTTGATTGATTCTCTTCAGAAAGTACTACTTGTCCCAAATTAAGAAGAAGAATCATTTTGGTTTTTAAATTATTTTGTATGATAAAGCATTACCAACAATAACTAGGTTGACAGTAAATAGTCTGCCTCTTATTGCAGTTACTGTTGACCTTGGAAAGCTAGGATAAAAAAATACATGCCTTTCATTTACTTATGTGTTCTGATAGTTGGAACTTCCAGGTTCGATAGAACAGATTTCTGAGTTTAAACATTTATATTTAAAAGGAGAAAGATATTTAAAAGGATAAATTATATCTGTACACCATTTAGGTGGAGAAATCATCAGGTCTGTATCCGAGGTGATTAAAACACTTCATTGTTATCACAGGTAAAATAATATCTCAGACAACAGAAACGTATATAAAATGGAATGATTTTTAAGCCTGGATAGATCTTGTGTTAGGTAGAGAGGCAAGAAAGGGTTTCAAGCCCCTTTGTCTTCCCTGCAGAAGGTTAGCAAATACAAATCATAAATCAGCTATAAATGTCCACATGTGAGCATCCTTCCTCAGTGCTGTTGAACTTGTTTGTCACAAGCTTCCAGCCATAAACCTCCCCCCCTCCCCCCACACTGCTATTAGTTCAGTTTTGAATAATTAGGTACCTTTGGGGTCAGGATAGGTGATCTTTAACACTCCCTTTTTATTGTTAAGGTCCAAATGGTTGCCTTAAAAAAAGGTGGAGGAGGGGGAATTTCTGTGAAAGATACTTTTAGTTGAAAAACAGAGGCTAATGGAAAGCAATAAATTACACAGCAGCCATAATTTCTCTGCCATATCTAGCCCCATAAAGCATGCTGTAAACGAGAAGGGCGTTTCTCTCTTCTGTCTCTTAGAGTAACTAATAAAAGAGTAATCTATTACTAATCTGACCATATACTGTTAGGTTAACTAGTCAATGTAACTAAAAGATTCCCAAACATATTTCAAATACTTGCATATTTATGCATCTAAGTTGTCATTAATAAAATTATGCCAAATATACTATTGTCAAGATAACCTACCCTCTATCTAATCTAATCAGACCTATAGCATAATGCCCTGCTTTTCTAAGATTCAATTAATTTCCCAGACTACCTGTGTGTCATTTCTATTTTTTTTAAAGGTTTATTTTATTGCTTGAGAGAAGTTGAGAGAGAGAGAAGGGAGTGGGAGGGTCCAGAGCAGTCTCCATAGTTGTACATCAGTTGTGACATGGTTTCATTCCACACAGGTGGATGTAGGACCATGTCAGGTGGGGACCAAACTGGGGGCCTCCTGCGTGGGAGGTGAGAAGCTTCACCACTAAGCCATCCTGGGGTTTACCAGTTGCTCTGCAGTTCAGCCTATGGGCTTGCATGGGCCGTGGCCAAGATATGGTCCCCGGACCTTCTGGTGGCAAGGCAAGTGCTCAACCTGCTGAGCTATTCCCGCGTCCTGAGTATCATTTCTATCTTGTTTCTCTTGTTTTGCAGCAGCAACGGCCTTGAATTTGCTACTCTCTGGATGGCCTGCACCACGTAGGACCTGAATGTCCTACTGCTTTCCAGCAACAGAAAGAAGACTCTTGGTCTCTCTGTTTCGGTGGTTGCCTGGTAGTGAAAACAGCGTTGAATGGGCCGCTGTTTCAGCAGACCATCACGTGAATGGGACCAGTCTCTCTTCCTCCCAAACATCAGAAATTAAGTGTTTGGAAAGGAGATTTGGCCAAGATGACCCATTTACAGGCTGGGCTCAGTCCAGAGACTATAGAGAAAGCTCGCCTGGAACTGAATGAAAACCCAGATGTTTTACATCAGGATATTCAGCAAGTCAGGGACATGATCATTACCAGGCCTGACATTGGATTTTTACGTACAGATGATGCCTTCATTCTGAGATTTCTCCGAGCCAGGAAGTTTCACCAAGCAGATGCCTTTAGACTCCTGGCTCAGTACTTCCAGTACCGCCAGCTGAACCTGGACATGTTCAAAAACTTCAAGGCCGATGACCCCGGAATTAAGAGAGCACTCATCGATGGATTCCCTGGAGTGCTGGAAAAGCGAGACCACTACGGCAGGAAGATCCTTCTGCTATTTGCCGCCAATTGGGACCAGAGTAGGTAAATGTAGATAGTGTCTTTACTTGGTGTTTCTTTTCCATAAGCATAGTCACTGCATGTTTGGGGTTGTCTGGCTTTATAGATAATAGGCTTTCATTAAAAAAATTTATTCCCTACACCCAAGAAGGAAGTCTTAAGGTCACAAATTTGCTGTCACCAAAGGCAATTCCTGATCCATTGCAAGTGTTTTGGAACAATAGAATTATGCTGTTAGAATTGTAAGATACTTTTAGAAGTTATTATTCTCTTCATCAATGCGAGTCATTTATTTTAATAAACTCGAAAGCTTGTCTTTAGAAGAACCATATATTCTGTTTATGGTGTCTCAGCTTAAAAAACAATAACAATGAATTTGGTAGATGGCTTTAAACCAAGTGTTTTCAACATGTAAAATAATTCCTTGAATCCTCTCTACAATTTTACAATCTTATATTTCTCTTGAGTGCTAGATCTTTCTATCCAAATATATGCTAGCTATTTCTCCTAAAAGTCCTACGAAGAACCACAAACTCAGCATGTTCCCAAACCAAATGTTCCTCACTATATCTGCCCTTCTATCCATCCATTCCCTCGAGAAAGAAATCAGGGTGGCATTCTGGCCCAAAGCTTGCCTTTGCTTCTCATATCCAATGGATTGCCAACCCCTACTCTCTCCTTAAAAAAACAAACAAACGAACACAAACAAACAAAAAATAACCTCTCAAACCTCTTCCTTTTGCTGTCATTGCTGTTGCTTAGTTCAGGTTCTGATCTTTTCTCACCTGCATTATTGCAACAGCTGCATTATTGCAGCTGTTGGGACAGCCTCTGGTCTAGTATCTTCTGAGCCATTTTGACTACACCAAGCTTGTCCAACCCACAGACCGGTACAGCTATGAATGTGACCTAACACAAATTTGTAAACTTTCTTAAAACATTAGGAGATATTTTTGCAACTTTAAAATTTTTATTTGTATTAGCTCATTAGCTATTGTTAGTGCTAGTGTATTTTATGTGTGGCCCAAAACAATTCTTCTTCTTTCAATGTGGCCCAAGGAAGCCAAAAAATTGGACCTCCATGGATTATAACATAGCCAGAGGGACCCTTCCAAAATGTCATTCTTTTGTCATGTCACTCTCCTGTTTAAAATTCTGTAATGACCTGTCACACCTTCAAAGTCAAGTAAGGTCCTTTCTGATCTCTGCTTCACCCTCTGCCCCTTTTCATGTTCTCTGGTCCAGCTGGTTGGAAGTATAAGCTTTACGTTAATAGCTGGAGCTGTTATATACCACCGAGACTTTGAACTTGTCCTATTGGACAATTAAAGGAGAGACCAACCACTTCTTGTCTTAATTCCCACCATCCTGGCTACAACCTGCATACTGATTGATACTCATCTTTATGGATCTTCAGGAAGGTTGTCTTCAGTTACCCCCACCCCAGTCCTTTTTAGTTAGGTACTCTTCTTTTGTTCATATATCCATTAAAACATTTATAATAGAAGTGTGAATGTAAGGACCACTGTTGATCATAGCTATTATATTTTTGAATACTCATTACATACTCTGCTAAGCATTTATACATATGTATTATCTCATTTAACTGATGAAGGACTTTGAATGACAGGTGTATTATCCCTATTTTACACTTGTTGACATAAAGCTTTGAGAAGTTCAGTAACTCACTCAGTGTCATATAACTCACAGAATATGGAGTCGGGGTTGAGCCTTAATAGGTTGACTTGAGAGCAAGTTGTCTTAACCTGACTTTACTGTAATTGTGTTTACTTATGTGCTCTTTCTTACCCTTCCCCTGAAGACTGAAAGTTCCTTGAGGGAAGGAGAGTATGTCTTTTTTATGTTTATCTCTTTGGCATGTGGCACAATATCCAATATATATTGAATGAGAAAGAATGCATGAATCGTCTCTGAAACTTCACCTGTGGCTGGAGGTTTCACAGAGGTGTGTGTCATCATTGACATTTTTATGTTACTTGGGGAGACACAGATTTAACTTTGAAAATATGCTAAAGAATCCCTCTCCTCGTATAATTAAAAGGAACTTTTAGGGTGCTCCTTCAGTTCCTTATATCACAACTTTGTCTCTTCAAAATGATGATACATAGGACCCCTTCGCAACCACTGGCTGTTTTTTCTGGTTCAGTACAGCTGAGAGGGGACGTTCTTACCCTGAGAAGGTATTTGAACATTTTCACACTATCCGTCTAGAGCTTCGTATCTGAGCTTAGGGGGCTGTTTCATGTTTCTGCTCTGTGGTGTGTATTCCATAAGCATTAACGATGAACCACTCCTTCCAATGCTTTCTTTCTTTTAAAGATTTATTGTATTGATTTTTGAAAGAGAGAAACAGAGACAGAGAGAAGGGGGAGGGCCCAGAGCAGTCTCTATAGTTGACCTTAGTTTTCCATATAGTTTCACTCCACAGGTGGGCGCGGGGCTGCGCAGGGCAGGAACTGGGCAGGGAGCCTCCCACATAGGTCCCAGCAAGAACTGAACTGAGGGCACTCCCCAGTTCAGCATGTGGGTCCACATGGGCTGGGGCCGGGATTCAATCCTCAGTCCCCAGGGCTTCAAAGCAAGCGCTTAACCCACTGAGCCATCCCAGCTTTCCCTCCAATGCTTTCTTGATAAGAAAGATTTCCAGGTTTTTAGAGTCAACCATCCATCATTTACTCAAAAAACAATGAATGAGTATAGACTTCGTGCCAGGGCTTGTACTAAAGCATTGAAGACAATGATGAAAACATAAGGTCCCATTCAGCAAAGAGATCACTGGGCAACCCACTCTCCAGTGATGGTGCAAACACATGAGCAGCTAGCTCCCATCTACCAAAGGAGGACTCCTTCTGAGACGTGAAAACCATAAGCGTGGGGTATCAGTTTTAAACTGGAGGAAATGGCCATCATTTGGAGAATGAAACCATAACATTTGGGGTTCAGAACTGGAAAATATTGATCATTCTGGAGAATAGTCATGCTATCTTCATTTGTTCTTAGTTGTAAGTATTCTAGAACTTCTGTCTGCTAGACAGATGATGATTTATACACAGAGAAGTAAGTCATAGCAAAATACCTTATTTTATATTAGCATCTGGTTTGTATACATATCTCAAAATGCATTAAGAAGTAATAACAAATATAGTAAGAAGAAGCAATTCTCTGAGGGCATGATCTAGTGTTTATGATTATAACAACCTTGAATGAATGACTTCACTTATTTGTTCCTCACTTTCCTCATGTATAAAGTAAGAAGCTTGAACTAGGCGATTTCTGAGATACCATTCAGCTAATGAAGGGCTCATGAATATGAAGCTCATTCAGCATGATCCTATGGGTGGAAAACTTTTTCGCAATTCACTTTATAGGTTTCTATTCCACTAGGCTTTTTGAAGTAATCTCTCTCTTTCTATTCCTCTCACTACCCCCACCCCCTAAAGACTGGGTCTACTAGAGTCAATATTTTTCTAATTGTACAATACTATTGGACTAAATATTTTGGCTTCAGCAAGAAGAGGAACAATAAGCTCCATTGACAGTTGGGGATCATTAGAGGCCAACAACCTCAGTTAGAATGTAGATACACTGTCACGTGCTTTACTGGTTATATGATGTGGCACAAATAATCTCTCTGAGACTCAGTTTTCTGCTTGGTGAGGTCGGACTGATAATGATGTCTCTTACTAATATAATTGGAAGGATTAGATGAAAACATGCATTTAGAACACAATTCATTGTTTGGCACATAGTAAATTCATGGCAAGCAATATTAACTTCTAGAATTATCTTTCTTTTGTTGTTAAATTTATTGGGGTGACATTAATTGATATCAATTACATTGTTTCCAGGTGTACAATTCTACATTACATTGTGTATACATAGTATTATTTGCTCACCACCCAGAATCAGCTCACTTTCCATCACCGTGTGTTTGATTCCCCCTCCTTACTCACCCCACGCATCTCTCCCACCCACCTCCTTCCTCACCCTCAGGTAACCACTGAACTATTGACGGTGTCCATGA
Source organism: Craseonycteris thonglongyai (assembly GCA_004027555.1). Classification (NCBI taxonomy): domain Eukaryota; kingdom Metazoa; phylum Chordata; class Mammalia; order Chiroptera; family Craseonycteridae; genus Craseonycteris; species Craseonycteris thonglongyai. The sequence continues at coordinate 17,934 of PVKE010008814.1, read as the reverse complement.
GTCTTTGTTTCTTTCAGTTTTATATTCCACCTATAAGTGAGGTCATATGTTTCTTGATTCTTTGATTCTGACTTATTTCGCTTAATAAGATGTTTTCAAGGTCTGTCCATGTTGTCACAAATTGCTGTATTTCATCTTTTCTTATTGCTGAGTGGTATTTTATTGTATAAATGTACCACAGCTTCTTTATCCAGTCATCTATCAGAGGACACTTTGGTTGATTCTACAACTTTAATATTATAAAACATCCTACTACAAAATAATAGAGCACAAATGGTAAATAAATTAAAGATAGAGATAAGAATACAATGTTTAGAAGGGCAGTAGGCTGATGGGTGCTTCCTGCCTGCACTCCAGCCCTCGGCACTTGTTTGTTTTCTCCTCAAACGTGTTCTCTGTCACACGGACCCTGCCTAGACTAGGCCAGAAAGGCCTGGAAAAGTTGGTGCAATTTTGCAAAATGATTACCTCACTCTCGAGGGGAGCCTGAGATGACGGGGAAGTGATTTGAATGTCTCATATGAAAGGTTTACTGAGATTTAAATGGTTATTAATATTTATTAAAATTATGCAAATCTCATTCACCTAGACCCAGAGACACTGAACGAAAGTGCATAATGGTGAGTGATGAGAAACACGTTGGGTTACGAGAGCCAACTAGGTGCAGGCCGGCTCTGGAATTCTCAGGGCTAATGGAATGTAAACCAGCCTCCCCCTAAAATTGGGCCTCAGCAGAGAGCTATCTGAATTCTGGATTTTCTGAGGTTGCCAGGCTGAACCGAAATGAAGCAGATTAAATCAGCACCCGCATCTTCATTCATTAAATGATGCTGGCACTTTCAGGGTCAGCAGAGTTTACAGTTCAGCTCACCAGTTTTGTATGTAATGGGGCCCTAAGGGGATACGATTGCTCAATGAGCCCTTTAATCTCTCCTATCTGAACTCATACGAGCATTGACAAGGGTTCACTATTCGCCCCTTAAGATCTAAGAGACATGAAATCTATTTCCTGTTCCTTTCTGAGTTGTATACTTGCACTTGATCGTACCAACTGATTTGCCCAGAAACGCCCTTCCCATGGAGAAGAAAATGGGAGCATGTCTATTTTTTCTAGATTTCACTCACTGAAAAGAAAATTAAACTTGGTCAAGTTATTTTACTCTCTGAGGTCTCAGGTTCACTAAGAGAACATGGGTATAATATGTGGTAAGTGAAACTGTTGCAATGATGAACCCCAATTGCCCTACTTGACGGTGTCCAAGAGGCGGCATAGAACAGTGACGGAATGCACCAACTCTGAAGCCAAATGGCTGGCTTCAAATCCCAGCGTCCTCCTCCCCTCCCAAGTGGTCTTGAGCAAGTCCTTTAAGTTCTTACTGGCCTCAGTTTCTCACCTGCGAAGTGGGGGACAGTGATCATAGGTTCGCACTCTTTAGTGGTCAATAAATGATAGTTGTTTCTTAAGCAAAAAATTCAATCAAGCAAGTATCTAGACTATTGGGTCACAAGATGTACTTTCTAAGGATGGTAGGACTTGATGCCATTACCAACTTTTCTCCACCTGGAAAAGTGTTAAAAAATGCAACTGAGGAGAAGCTGGGATGGCTCAGTGGGTTAAGTGATTGCTTTGCAGCCCTGGGGACCAAGGATCAAATCCTGGCCCTGGCCCATGTGGACCCATATGCTGAACTGGGGTGTGCTTCCCATGTGGAAGGCCCCCAGTTCAGTTCTTGTCATTCTCCCCCACCTCCCCCGGTTCAGCCCTTGGCTCAAGGGGCATGCCTCCCATGCAGGAGGCCCCCAGCCCAGTCCCTGTCCTGTGCGGCCCCCGCCCACCATGTGGAATGAAACCATGTCGAAAACTGATGATATAAAACTATGGAGACTGCTCTGGGCCCTCCCCCTTCTCTCCGTGTGTCTCTGTCTCTCTTTGTCTCTGTCAAAAAAAACAATAAAATAAATGTTAAAAGAAAATGCAACTTAGACCCCAAGCCATCATGTTCCAAAATCTTGTATGGTGGTAGCTCAGTTGTGGCTCTGAGAAGCTACTTGGTCTTAGGGCCTCTACCTATCGTATTTATGATGTTCTTAGGATGTGAGAATGGCATTTGGGGGATTCAGACAGTAAAAATCCCACAATAGCGTACAATAGTGTCCATTAGAACGATGTGTAGACCAGCTGCCCCCAAATACTTCAGTGGGGAAAAACAATCAGAAATGCATTGCAGGGGGAGCCCGGATGGCTCAGCGGGTTGAGTGCCTGCGTTGCAGCCCCAGGGATGACAGATCAAGTTTTGGCCCTGGCCCATGTGGACCCATATGCTGAACTGGAGTGTGCTTTCCATGTGGGAGTCCCCTAGTTTGGTTCGCGCCCCTCCACCCCCTCATTTGTCCCCTGGCTCAAGGGGGCATGCCTCCTATGTGGGAAGTCCCCAGCCCAGTTCCTGTCCTGTGTGGCCCCCGCCCACCTGTGTGGAATGGTGTCATGTTGAAAACTGATGGTGTACAACTGTGGAGACTGCTCTGGGCACTCTCCCTTCTCTCTGTCTCTCTCTGTCTCTGTCTCTCTTTGTCTCTGCCAAAAACAATAAAATAAATCTAAAAACAAAAAGAAAAAAAGAAATGCATTGCAAATAATAATATATAAAATGACACTGGGCATTCTTTTGTCAGTATATATTTTTTCTCTCACAATTGAAAGCTCAGAAATCAGTAGCCAGGTTGAAAATTAGTTTAAAAGTTGGTTCTGTAAGGAAGCTGAGGTATTCTAAGGATGGGTGAAGTTAGGAGAATTTAATAGAGAGAATAGGGGCTAATGAACAACTTGATTGCTGCCTTCAAGTGTATGGAGTTATTATAAGAAGGCAATTAATCCTGTAGGTTCCCTCTCCATCATACAGAATAAGGAATAAAAGGTTTCAGCTGAAGCATAACCAACTGGAATGGAGGTTAAAGAGCCTGAACCCGGACCTTAGAGCCAGGTCCAGGATGAGTCAGGCATTTGCTTGGGGTGCAAAGTCTACGGGGGGCACACACTCAGAAATCAAAGTAAAGAGTATTGTCATAAAATAGTTTTCAAAATTAATGCAAAATATCCCTGATGAACAAATTATCACAATTTTAAAGAAAGTAGGATAAAAATTATTGATGTTTCTTATGTCTCAAGCTCCAGGATACAGCACTGTTTAGACCAATCGGAATTCTTCAGAGACGAGCCTTAAGTCGGTGCCTAGTCAATTACGTTACAGTACAAATACTGCACATCCATACATCGTACAGCCACATAGGACACACCACAGTACAAATACTGCACATCCATACATCGTACAGCCACATAGGACACACCACAGTACAAATACTGCACATCCATACATCGTACAGCCACATAGGACACACCACAGTACAAATACTGCACATCCATACATCGTACAGCCGCATAGGACATATCACAGTACAAATACTGCACATCCATACATCGTACAGCCGCATAGGACAGTATGGTTTCCAGGCATTGCCATGTACATTTTCTGGTTAATGCTCATAATCATTGGGGGATTTTCAGTATCACTCAGTGACAGGAGAGGTGACACTTTCTAAATGGAAAACTGTATGACTCATCAATGGAAAAACTTAGTTTCAAGCTCTGTGCTTACTATTCCAAGCTCATTCCAAAGGCATCTGGAGCCAATTGCTCAGCCCCTGAGGGATTAGCTACTGAAAAATATCTGTGGACCATCTGAAAGGCTGTAAGTGGGTTTCTTGGGGGTGGACAAATGTGCGGATGAGTACAATGGATCACCGTGGCGAGGAGCTGCCGTTTTGGGGTAGTAATTCTCCAAAGCAACACAGCTGGCTTTTGGAGATGCTCTGTTCTTAATGTAGAGGCCCAGGTAGAGGATTGTGCTGAGCATTGTGGAATGTTTATCATCCCCTCCCCCAGGCTTTATGATAACCAAAATGACCATCTTTATTTTCCCCAAGGCTTTAGAGTGCTGCAGCCCACTCTGAGAACCCTTGATGGGGAGGGTCTGGAAAGGTTCTAACATGACTGTCACTAACACCCTTCGTTAAATGACTTTGTGCCAAGTGTTTTATATACTTACTTTTTAATCCCATGTGTTGTTTATAGACAATATACAACAGAGATAGGGTTCTTCCCTAGTCTGATGGGAAGTCTATGCTTTTCCACCAAGCTCTCATTAAGAGTCTCGTTCCTACACAGAACTCAGACGTTCCAAAGCCTTCTACAACCAAAATCTAAATCATGGGCGTGCTGCTAAGTGGCAAAGTGGCCCCTAGGTCCAAATGTATGGCTTGTCACACCTTCTCCTCAGCTTTCTCTTCTAGCTAAGAAGCACAGAGAGGCTCCGTGTAAACCACAGAGCCATTCTCATGGGGGCTCAGGCAGTGACGAATGTGAGTGTAGCTGAAGTTGAGATGATTCTTGGGCTCAGTGTTGAGGATCTGTCTGGCGTGAGTAGAAAGAAAGGAAGTGATGAGCATCTCCTAGCTTCAGTCTGAGCAAATGAGAAAGTGGATGGGGTGCTGACCAACAGACAAGAGTTGTTCTTCAGTGGGACAAATCCAAGTCTCTTTCATTTCTTCACACACTCAGTAAACATGCTGAACAGCTACAACAGCACAGCTCTATGAGAGTTTCTGAAGGTCTGAAGGCCGTTTTTCTGTTCTGAGCTCAGTGTCGTAGATTGGCATCTCACAGGCATCCTCCCTAGGCCTTCCAGGCAGGAAATGACGAGAAGATGGATGGTACTAGGGTACTTGACCTTTTTGCCTTCACGACTCTGAAAGCAAGGACGCTGTCATGTTGACTTTATAAATGTAGAAAGCAACCTGGAATCTGTCTGTTCTTACGAAGATTTTTTTTTTTTTTTTCTCCCTGGGACATTGTTTAGCTGTCCCTGGTTCCCTCAGGCCATGAGGTCATTGATTTGATGAATATGCTGGAGAGAGCAGCTCCTTCAAACGTCACCAGTTATTGCTGACCTGTGGCAACCTCCAAAGGGCTGACGTGGCCAATGTCCCCTCAGCTCTGTGCTGCGATTTGGCAGTGGGAGATGAGCGTTCAGTAGGTTCTTTCTTCTGATTAAAACTCCCAGGCTGTAAGTGGGGTATATTGTAACTCTTCAAACTATAAATATGTCAGTTGATTGAGCTTCACCTTTAGCTTTTACAAGAGCATAGAAGAACCTTTTACCAGTGGCAGTGGGGTCTGAGCTTCCTTCAGTTTGACTGTCCTCAGTATATAAACTTGTGACACAGAGGGGGACAGATTTCTAATGTATCAATGCCCAAATGTTGGCGAGGCACAAGTTGACGAGGCAAGCCAGGTGGATTCTATGCTGCTTACTAGCCCATGAAGTAATCCTCCTCCCAAATCCTAAGGTCTATTGAGAGAAGTTTAAGAAAATGTTTAGCTGTCTGTTCTTCCTACTGAAACATTCCCAGAATAGCCCTGGTAGTGGTCAGTTTTGCAGTTGTTATGAGCTTACAAATGAGCAAAAATGAATGGAAGAGAAGAAGAGTTATTATAAGCATTAAAAACTAACAATGTTGATGCTTACCATGTGGCAGGCAGCAATGCTCTGAGGTCAGCACTATTACGGTAATATCCAACTTTGCAGATGATGAAACTGAGGCTCAGAGAGGTTACGTGACCTATCCAAGGTCAAACAGCCTGTAAGAGGCTCAAATAGGCTGGACCTCAGACCTAACTCTACAGTTAACTACCATGCCACACAGCTCATCACTAGCACTCATGTGCCAGTTTGGGGGACCATGAAATTAGACACTCAGGAGGGCTCTCAGTGAAGTTTCAGTAAGCGAGCCTCTACCAGTCTGTCAAGGTCTCAACAGTCTTGAAAAGGCTTTTAGCTCAACAGGCAAATCCTGTTGCCACATAGGTCAATTTCACAGAAACCAGGCAACTCAAATGTTGAAAATCCTATACAACCCCTGCCCTCATTTTTGATGTAACAACAGTGACAACAACTTTGGTGCATTAAAACCTTTAGCTCAATAAAGGAATCTGGAGACTTCTTGGAATATGTTACAAAAAGTGGTCTTAATAGGGGCCTGACTTAAGATTGTATTGGAAAGTAGCATCTTTGCTTACTAATTCCTTACATTAAATTCATATGTAAGTTCATACATGGGCCTTTAGTTGGCAAACAGAAGCCCAGCTCTGCAGCTTACTAGCTTTGTGATATTGGCAAGATACGTAGTCCCTCTAACCCTCAGTGTCCTCGTTGCCTGGCGACAATCACACATACATACTTTGCAGTGCTGGGAGGACTGATAGTTGATAGGGAAGGGGTCTGACACACAGCTAGCCATTTCCTTTCTTCCAGAATTCAGGGTGTTTTCCCACTTCTAACCAATCCAGAGTCTAAAATGCCCCAGATATGATTTCTCATTCAGTTGAAAGATCTTATGAAATAGACTATAGCTCTGTCATGTGCTCCTAAAAAGCTTGTGATTGATGAGGAAATGAAGTTAGAACCGTTTATGTTGCTCCTTCAACCTATTAGACAAGTATATGGCCTGTCATGGGGCCAACCAAATAGCTCTTCAGTTATTTCTTTTAAATCCCCCCTTTCCTCCACAAAGACTCCTTATCAGACACTCTTCAGCACTCCTTCTCTAATTCTACGTGCTCCAGCTCAGCTGCTTTCTGCCCATTGTCACGGTCCCCTTTGGATTGAGCTCAGCCCCTTGCAACCTTGCCTGTTAGGCGCCATCTCCCGTGTGAACTGAATGGAGAGCTGGAGTCTCTGCTCTGAGATAACACAGCAACCCTGCCTAAGGGTTGCTGGTCCTCAGGCAGATATCAGATGTCACATGGCTTTCCCAATGTTGTTACAAGGGCAGGGCAGATCTTCGGTGAGAGGGGGTGGTAGGATCTGGAGAGCAAGCTTTTACTGATAGCGTATCTTTCCAGCCCAGCTGTTTCTTCCAAATTTACACTTAAAAGCCAGGCATTTAAAAGCTACGTCACTCATTACCTTGTAAGATTAAGTCTCCTCCAGTGGGTAGAAATTTGAGGGTCTAAGATGACTTCTGCCTTCTCAGGGCATGACCTGGATACAGCAGCCAAGGCTGAACTTGCTCTCAGTTACCTGACTTGAAACTGGGCTACAGTGGGGGCGTGGCCCACGTCTGCTCTTTAAAAGGCTAAGGTCAGTAAAAGGGGACATGGACAAAGGGCAATTTTTAACCGTGGTGTCACGTGTAGGCTGCATTCACTGTTAGATTTTTCTCATGGGCACAGCTAACTGCCTGAGTGAGCACATTGCAAGCTGTGGGGCCTTTTCCTGTAGGATTTGAAACTCTTCTGGGCCAGGAAGCATCTTTTGACCCCTTTACAAGGAGTCTACTATAAAGCTGAGAAGGAAACCCCCTAGTCCCTCTGAGCTCTGAACCTCAGCATTATAACCATCCACCAGCTCTCCTGCCCTTTAAATCTGGTTCCTAGATAATCACTCCTGAGGGTGATCTACGTACGGAACCTTAAACAGCTACGGGGAGTGATTAAGTGCCTGCAGTTTGCTAAGACTGTAAATCACACTCAGAAGCCATTTATTGTGAGTGTACTATAAGGCAGTAGAAGTTATTGCTACTATACTGCAAAATGTAACATCAGACAGGAAAATAAAGAGAGGGTAAATTATGTCGTGAAGGTTTTAAAGTGATGTGTTGCTTTTTCTTTGTACACTCTGTTTCTCATCATTTTTCTCTTTGCCTCTATTTCTTCACTCTCACCAGTACTCTCCGAGAAGTGTCTCTTGATCTAATTCCAAGTATGACAGCCCACAAATAACACCCAGTGTCTTTCTGGATGCAAGGATGTTAACAGTAGCAATGTTTCAGGCACTGGGCAGCTCCTCGTGCCGTGTTGTTCTATTTACTCCTTTGCAACTGTTTATGAAGTACCTGCAAGTATTATTATCCTCATTTAAAATGGAAGGCGTTAGATCTGGGCAAAATCACAAGACGTGTTGGAAGCTTGATCCTGAGCACTTCTCCTCCTCACTCTTCATCATGCCTGATTATGTTTGGGTCTGCTGAGGACTGTACCACCATCTCATTTCCAATTTCTCAAAATGTATTACAAAATCCCTGCTCAGAAATCTTTAATGCCCCTCTTCTCCTCACCCGCCACACCCTTCCCTCCTCCCATAAAGTTGACTGTCTCTTTGCTATACATTTTGCTACATAAAACCTTAAGAATTTGGCATCCGTTTCCTTACCCACAAGACATCTCTCACTTGAGTCAAGTGAGTCTCCTTCCTTCCCCCTTCTCCCTAAGCCCCTCATCTGGGCTCTCCCTGAACTTGGCTTATGTAGTTCCTCTTACTCAATCTTCACTTCCATAGTAAGGTGAGCAAGGGTCCCACAGGGCCACAGATAGGAGGCATCTAACCCACAGGGAAGCTGGGGCCTCATAACTTTTCCTGGAGGCATTTTCTAACTTGAAGAAGTTAGATTGGGCAGGTGGAGGGAAGGGAAGGGGAGGGAGGCTATCTGAGACAAAAACAGCACACAGGACAGTGTTCCCAGGGGAGAAGGAACTAACCCTCTTGGGAGAACCTCCGTTGCTTCCATGGGGCAGAGACTATAAAGGCTCACATGGGGAGATGTGAGGCTGGGGAGGGAGGCTGAGGCAAGGAATTCAAAGGCCTTGCTGACCGTAAGGATCTGGGGCATTATGCTTGAGGACAAATCAAGTCCCACTTGACTTTCAAAGCTCACACCCACGGTAAGAAGCTTTGCCCATAGTTGGGGCAGCTCTGGTCTCTTCTTTTGTTCCTCCCCAAATGCCTGTCACACGAGTCTCCTTTACTGCACACTTTTTCATACCTCAGGAAGGCAGCATGTTATGTCTTTTTCTCCTTGGTATTCATGGGTACAAAGCAGGGCTCAGTGGTGTCCTCTTGACTTACTGTCTTAGGGAGAGATGTTTGGAACAATGGAAAGCTAAATGAGAGAGGTTCTTTCTAGACTCTTCCCAATGACAATATTCTTGCTGAGGGAACTGGAGTTGTGTGCAATTGAACTTGAGAATAAGGAAAGAAGTGACCAGAATGCTCTGTCTACCCCTTGCGCAGTAACTGTCAGCACAACATAACAGAGACAGAGACTGTCACAGAAAAGGCCAGGCATCCAGGGCACAGAATGACAGTCAATATGAGGTGTGTGTGTGTGTGTGTGTGTGTGTGTGTGTGTGTGTGTCCCCCAGTGGCTTTCTTCCTCTGTGTGACGAGCTCTGGGGCCAATTTCCTCATCTAATAAAGATGTGGACGTAGATGAATACCATCATTTTTGCTTAGCTCTTCAATGTTATATTGTACATGTGTTGTTGTGCATGAGACCAAGTTAAGAAAAGGTTTCACACTGCAGAAACCTCCCTTGTTCAGGATGCGGTCTTCCGTGCAGAGCACAGGGCGTGGACATCTGATTCCCTGCCTCAGTCTCAGTGCCTGGCTTCTCATTTCTACTCAGTGTCTTCTTTACACTCACAGGGTGGTGTAGACTTGGTGGATCCCACATTTTCTTGTGAGTTTCTGATGAGTTAACTCATCATATACTTTTATAGCATGCAGATTGATTAGTATAGCACCTACCGCAGGCAGAGTATTTCAGTTTGACATCTGATCTGGGACATATCTCAGGAGAATACCTCAACGACTCATTTACCTTATATATTTGTAAGGGAAGTGGGGAAGGCCAGAGATGTTAGATCTTCAAATAGTTGAGGGCTGTCTTGAAGGGCCAATTTTTATTTTCATTTATTTATTTTTTATTTATTTTTTGAGGGAAGGTGAGAGAGAGAGAGAGAGAGAGAGAGAGAAAAGAGGGGAGGGCCCAGAGCAGTCTCTGTAGTTGAACATCGTTACTTGTGACATGGTTTTATTGCACACAGGCGGGTGTGGGACCCTGTGGGGAGGGAACTGAACCGAGGGCCTCCTGCATGGGAGGCAGGAACCTTTCTGTGCTGAGCCATCCTGACAGTGACAACCTAACTCCGCGGTTCAGCATATGGGGTTGTGTAGGTTGGGCTGGGAATCAAACCCCAGACCTTGTGATTACTAGGCAAGAACCCAACCTGCTGAGCTATCCTGGGAACACCAACTTTTTATTTAGTTCTGGTGAAAAAAAAAAAAAAAGAGACACCTTAGAATACATTATTTATTTTCTACCCTAGTAAATATAATTTAATACTGTTTTCAAGAACTTTAATATTTTCTTTATAAACAAATGGTGACTACAATGAATATAAATTGTTTTGCTCCGGGCTGTGAAATAGCTATTACAATGAGGATCCTTGGGGCATATGGATTTTGTCCCCACGCTACCTGGCCCACGCTGCCATGTTATATGTGAGCACTTTAAATTTTTTTTTTTATAGTACCTCTCTCTTCTCTTAGCTGTTAATTGGTTGCTATTAGTGTGTTTGCTTTAAAACCCTCTCTCCTTCTAATTTTCTGTGGATTAGCAAGCCAGAACACTGAGCTTGGTGAATTATATGCTTTGGGTGAGGACCTCTGGGGAATCCCAAGAAATAAAGTAAATGAGATGTAGCAGTGCATGAATTTTTTAACATCTCACGTATGCTCAGAAATATAGTTCTGCTTCATGCACCAGCGGGCAGGGCACAAAGCTCCTTCCATTGCTGCATTGCTCCGGAACTGTACAAAATTGCAAACCGGGACGATTTGTCTTCCAAGGTTTCTGCAACCTTGGATTCACGTACTCCACCCCTTCTGACCTATGGATCTTTCTCCTCTCTAATACTTCCCTCAGCCCCACAGGAAGAGAACATACCTTCATTTCTACTTGGACTAAAAACTGGTATTAATGAAGTGGTGATGAACCTCTGAATTTGAATTTTCAGACATTTCTAGCTATTAAATATGAAATATAAAATATTAAATATAAGCCTTTTTCTCTCATCAAGAATATATTCTTTCATCAAGAAACATATGACCTCACTTATAGGTGGAATATAAAACTGAAAGGAACAAAGAAACAAAGACTCGAACATAGCCATTAGTTTAGTGGTACCTGTGGGTAAGGGGGGAGGTGGGTGGGAGAGATGGGTGGGTGAGTAGGGAGGGGAATCAAACACATGGTAATTGAAAGTGAGCTGATTCTGGGTGGTGAGCACATAACGTGATGTATAGACAATGTAATGTAGAGTTGTACACCTGGAAACTATGTAATCGATATCAATTACTGTCACCCCATAAATTTAACAAAAATAAATAAATAAATAAATAAATAAATGAAATTAAAAAAACATATATATTGGGCAAAATAAGGAGCTCATTTTTCTTTTTTAAGATTTTTTTTGTTGTTGGTTTTGATAGACAGAGAGAGACAGACACAGACAGAGAAGGGGGAGGGTGCAGAGCAGTCTCCATAGTTGTACGTCATGGTTTTATTCCACACAGGTGGGTGGGGACCCAACCAGGCTGGGGGCCTCCTGCATGGCAAGCAGGAGTTCAGCATGAGGGTCTACACGGGCCAGGCCAGGATTTGATCCTCAGCTCCCAAGGTTGCAAAGCGAGTGCTCAACCCGCTGAGCCATCCCAGCTTCCCCTCATTTTTCTGCTTATCTTCTACTGCATGCCTCTGTTCCCTCCACACATACTCAAAGGCAAATAGATCCAAATAGCATTGTCATCTTGTCCCCTCATCTGAGCTACCACACTCTTCTGTCATATGACCCTGACCACATCACTATGACCACAGTTTTAATGTTAATAGATTTAAGTTTCTAGGGATGCAAGGATAGCTCAGTGGTTGAGCACCTGCCCTGCAATTGCGAGGTCTGGGGTTCGAATCCTGGCCCCAGCCGTGCAAACTTATATGCTGAACTGCAGCACAACTGGTAACTGCTAGGATGGCTCAGCAGTGAAAGTTCCTGCCTTCCATGTGGGAGCCACCCCCGTTCAGTTTCCACTCCCAGTGACCCCACATCCACCTGTGCAATGGAACTAGGTCACATCTAAAGATGTACAACTATGCAGACTGCCCTGGGCCTTCCCCTCATCTCTCTCTTTCTTTCTCTCACCTTCTCTCAAGCAATAAAATAAATATTTTTTTAAGATTTATTTTATTGTTTGACAGAGAGAGAGTGTGTGTGAGAAGGGGGAGGGCCCAGAGCAGTCTCCACAGCGCTACCTCACTAGTTTTGATATAGTTTTATTCCACATGTGGACTTGGGGCCGCACAGGGCAGGAACCGAACCGGGGGCCTCCCGCATGGGAAGCACATGCCCCAGTTCAGCATGTGGGTTCCCACAGGCTGGGCCAGGCCAGGACTCATTCTCAGACCCTGCGGCTGCAAGGCAAGTGCTCAACCCACTGAGCCCTCCCAGTATCCCTCAAATAATTAAATAAATCTTAAAAAAGTTTTTTTTTTCCTACTGCTTTGGTCCCTCTCATATCCAGACACCCAGGGGTAGGGAAAGGGACATGGACATTGGCAAGGATCACCAGATTCATGATGTCTTAGTCAAGGAAACATGGAAGGTGCTTTCCTTGTTCTCTGCAGTAGTCCGGGTATCATAGGTGAAGCTGCTAGGGTGAAGAGACACATTAACTGGTGTGTTCTGAGCCTGAGGACAGAGACTTTGGGCCTAAAATTGGCTCCTGGGAATTTATGAACCTCCTAAAATTTCAGACACATGTAATTGGTGGAGAAGGTACCCGGCTTCCATCAGATTCTCAAGAGATTTAAGGGCCACCACCTCCTTCTACTGGTTAACCCGGGAGTACAATCCTGTGTTGTGCTGGGGAGGCAAAGATCCTGTTGGAATAGGATATGTAAATATTTTCTTCGGTTGGCGAACATCGTTGGGTTCTTTCCCCCTTAGAATCAATTCCAGGAAGTTGAAGTAATGAGCAATGAAAACTTTAATGGCTCTTGGTACATATAGTTACACTGTTTCTTCCAGAACTGTTCTGATCTCTGTTCCCATCTGTCTATGAGAGTTCTCCTCTCTCCTCCACACAGTGCAATGCATGATTACACATGTTCTCACTGAGCACGACTTTCTGTTGGTCTGATCAAGTTTTATTTTTCCTGCGCTTCCTCACTTCCACTCTTTGGGTTTGTAACATCTGTTTCTATTATCTTACATGTTATTCTCCCAATTTTAATGTGGATATTTTATCAGCAGATTTCCCTCCCAGATCCAAAGTCAGTCAATCTCTCTATTCGCAGCCAGGATACAGAAAGAAAGAATGCTTTAACTTCTCTCTGAACTTACTCATCTTTAATATCATTCTTTCAAAAACGCCATTAGAATTTTGATAGGGGTTGCACTGAATCTATGTATTGCTTTGGGTAGTATAGACATTTTAACAATATTAACTACTCTAATTCATGAACAGAGAATATCTTCCCATTTGTGTCTTCTTCAATGTCCCTCATCAATATTTTATAATCTTAGGAGTACAAATATTTCAACTCCTTAAATTTATTGTTACTGTTTTTGACACTACCGTATACGGGGTGATTTTCTTAATTCCTCTTTCTTATAGTTTGTTGTTAGCATATAGAAATGCAACTGATTTTTGTATATGGATTTGGTATTATGCAAATTTACTGAATTATTTGATTAATTCTAACCATTTTTTGATGGAGTCTTTAATACCGGTACATATAACATCATGTTATCTGCACACAGAGACTCTGCCTGCCTCTCCCCCCTCCCCCATCTCTCCATGGATTTAGATGACAACCCCATTCTATGTCATGCCCAAAGATAGGCAGGTAGAATTTTCTGTATTCCTGTTACGATGAGGATTCCCCTATTTCCCAGCTCCCCGTTTTATGTGGGGAAACAGTTCTAGTTTCAGTTACAAGGCTTCACCTTCCATCTCATCACCACAGAAGCGTTAAAACTCTAGCCCCGAAGGGACTGATCTGGTTTGGTTGCTCCATAATGCTCCTCAGTCCCTCTTCCTCCTGTGACCCTGCTTGATTTGTGACCCCTAGAGATTCCTCTACCTTATTTGTGATGTCAGCTATGAATTAGCATTTAAAAAATTTTATATTGCACATTTCTGTTCGGTTATAGGAAGGTTGCTGCTTTCTAGCTCTAGCCTATTCTACCATCTTAAGTAGAATTTCTAATATAAAAAAACTTACATATTTGTCTTACATTTATTTACTTTACATTTTTCATTTTCTTATGTCTCAAGCATACCATCACATAGTCTAAAATCATTGATCAATTTGTTCTCTATTTTATCAATGTTGTGTCTTTCTTTTTGCCTATGTATTCTATCATAGATTGATAACGGTATGTCAAATTCCTCCAATATATCTATTTTTATTACTTTCTATATATGTTTGCATCCTGTTAAGTACTATACTATTCATTTAATCTTCAGAATTGAGTAGAGGTTTTCTCTCTATAAAATAATACTTTTTTTCCTTTTTAATATTTTTTACTTATCAAATATTAAAATGCTGCCTCTACAAGTGCTTCCTTTAGAATTATATGCTCTGCTTTTAATTGTTTGTGTTAAGCTTTTCTATGCTTTTTTGTTTGATAAGTTACAATTTATGGATGATATTGTTACTGTTTAATCATTTTTAATTTTGCTATTTATCTATGTGCTTTTTTTTGATTTGTTCATTTCTGCTATATACATTTATTGTATTCGCTATTTCTTTGGAAGTAATTTAAAAGATTAGCTTTATGCTTTCAATTTTAATAGTTTTTAACTTATATTTTTCAAAGGCAATCTTAAACCTGCATTAAATTAACTCTTACAGCAAATAAGAAATTAGTAATTTAAAAAACAATCTCTTGTGGAAGCTAAGAAATGTAATAGCATTTCCTTTTACATTCTACCACTCTAGTCCTGGATTTTTTCATAACTCTGTGGTTATAGATGCCATCATTTAGTTTCTATTACCTTAGAAATAAGGTCATCTTCAATTCACTTTAAAAATACTTTTTAGTAATCAATTTTATAACAGTTTAAAACAAATGTTTAAACTCAACTCTGTATCTTACTCATTTTTCTGCTCAATGCTTGTCCTTCTACCAAGAATTCTCTACTCTGGACTTGTTTTTATGTGTGCTTTAGTGTCCTGGCATAGATTTTCCAACAGCTTCTTCAGAAAGAGGCCCTGATACTTGAGCTCTGCATGTTCCAGTAGATGATATGCTTTCGTTGTCTTCATACATGAAGGAGGCCTGACAAGGGCATAGGTTCAGCGGCTTATTTTTGAGGGCTCTGAATGCTTTGCTGCTTGCTTTCCAGCACTATGGTTTGATGAGTAGTCTGAGAACAACCTAATTTTGCTGTGAATTTCTTTTCTGGTACCTTAATTTTTTTCTTCTGGATTTCTATAAGAGTTCTTCCTATGCTTCTTCTTCCCTGAGATACTGAAAAATTCCTCCTTATTATGCTTACGAGTGGTTGTTATCCTGACATTTTATTTCCTTGGAACACTCTAAATTTTTTAACTGGAGTATTTCTTTGTGTGAGGGACTATTTCCTATATTGCTACAGCTCATTCTCTTGCTGTTTCTTATTAAGCAATAGTGTTGTGCAAAGTCTGTGCAATTCACCTATGAGAAATGACCCCTCTTCACATCAGCTCCTGACAGTCCAGTTCCATGGATGCAACCTGCCTTGTGATGTTTTTTTGAAACTGATAAATGAGAAAATTTTAAATGTTTTCTCTTGTTTCTTGCAAAAAAATTCTACATTAGATATAAAAATGGTGGTTCTTTGCCAGTCTTGCCTTGTTTCACTTATGTGGCTGTCTTTAGTTACAGGGTCAGCTGTGAACTGAGCTCAGCTGTAGCATCTGGAGAGCTGAGCCTCTACCTCCAAGCAGTCTTTAGTCTTGGGCTCCTGTACAGTGTGATGGTCTCAGGGCTCCAAAAGAGACAGGACAAAAGTTGCAAGATCTCTTGAGGCCCAGACTTTGCAACCCACAAGTTACTTTTCCACATTCTAGTTGTCAAAGAAGGTCACCTGCCCAGCCTGGTTTAAGAAGAGGTGCTGAAAGAAAATATCTCTGGATGAGGGATATAGCCTGGTCACATTACAAAGGGGCACATCTTATGAGATGGGAGGAATTTGTGACCATTAAACAATGTCCCACAGAAGCCAAATCCTATCCATTTTTGTATTCCTTACAGTGCCAAGGAGATCGTCTAATATAAATAACTGCCATCATAGATATTTGTTGGAGTGAAGAGGAAAAAGAATTGAAATCAGTGGTTCCAAATCTAAAGTTCTATTTAAAATTGGCTTGGAATTCAGATTCTTTCAAAGGCACTTTCTTTCTTTCTTTCTTTCTTTCTTTCTTGTGATTTAGGAGGATTTCACTCCGCACAATAAATGGAGCCAGAAAAAAATGCTGATTTGATCTTTTAATACTTGAAAACTCTGGAAACAAGGTTCAGTTCAGTTCATTTAAAGAGTTTTTGACTTGACAACTCTCATGAATACAATATTCAGGCTATTGTTACAAGTGAACCGAAGCAGATCTCTTTATACTGGAGGCAAGAAAACTCCACACACATGAGGAGATATATCGCACCATATATGTCTCTGTAAATGAAACTAGTAGATATAGAGAGGATGAGAGAATTTAAAATGAGCCCTTTAAGGAAGAAGGCCAATTCTTTTCTCTTTAGTTAAAATAAGTGGGAAAAGGACTGCCAGGATAGCTCAGCATTTGAATGCTCGCTGCCCAGTCATGAGGTGCAGGGTTCTATTACCCACCCCGGCCTGTGCAAACCCACAGGTTGAATTTCAGCACAACTGGTAACCATGAGGATGGCTTGGCGGCGAAGGTTCTCATCTCCCATGCAGGAGGCCGCTGGTTCGTTTCCCATCCCATGTGACCCCTTATCCACCTGTGTGTAATAAAACCATGTCACAACTAATGATGTACAACTTAGAGACTGCTCTGGGCTCTCCCCTCTTCTCTCTCTCTTTCCTCTTCTCTCAAATAATAAAATAAATCTTAAAAAAAATAAGGCAGGGTGAAAAAGAAGTATTGTTTCTGTATATTGTAAAAAAATTTTATCTTGAAATACTGTAAGTGACTTTACATTTTAGAAATTTAAAATGTGGTCAATGTTGAGAATAAATATGAGGTCTGACAATTAAGTTTGTGAACTCATCCTAGAAAAAGTGCTATATACCTCACTGCCGAATATCACTATGGTCTCCTTCAAAGTATTCCCCTTGGAAAGCTATGCACTGATGCCAGCACCTAGTTCACCCTTCAAAGCAATTTGGGAAGTCTTTTTCTGGAATGGCCATCAGAACTGACATTGTATTATCTTGATGTCCTGAATGTCATCAAAGTGTCTTCCTTTTAGCATTTCCTTTTTTGTTTGGTAAATAAAAAAGTAATTGGGGGCCAGATCAGGTGAATAGGGAGGGTGTTCCAATACAGTTATTTGTTTACTGGCCAAAAACTCCCTCATGGACAGTGTTGTGTGAGCTGGTGCATTGTTGTGATACAAAAGCCATGAGTTGTTGGCAAAAAGTTCAGAAAGTCTGTTTCATGCAGCTTTTTCAGCATTTCCAAATAGTCAACTTGGTTGACTGTTTGTCCAGTTGGTATGAGTTCATAATTAACAATCCCTCTGGTATCAAAAAAGGTTAGCAACATCATTTGACTCTTGATTTGGGGAACTTTTTGGTCATGGAGAATTGGCTAACTTCCATTGTGCACTTTGACACTTTGCTTCAGGATCGTATTGATACACCATGTTTCACCACCAGTGATAACATGGCCCCGAATATCGTCTTGCCTCTCCAAAAGGTCTTGGCAAACTTTGACTCTCCTTTGCTTTTGTTCATCAGTGAGCTCCTTTGGGACCATTTTTGCACACACCTTTCTCATGCCAAGATTTTCAGT
>PVKE010008813.1:27248-46647 GCA_004027555.1 Craseonycteris thonglongyai | reverse complement strand
GGAAAAATATGACCTCACTTATAGGTGGAATATAAAACTGAAAGTTACAAAGACACAGAGACCTATGGACACACCCAATAACTTGGTGATTGCCTGAGGGAAGGGGAGGAGGGGGGAGGGAGAGAGGGAGGGGAGGTGGGAGAGGGCACCAGCATTATGGACACACTCAATGGTTTGGTGTTTACCTGGAGAGGAGGGAAGAGGGGGGAGGGAGAGTTGTGGGGGGAAGGGGGAGGGGACACCAGATATGTGGTGTTGGAGGGGGACCTGATTCTGGGAGCTGGGCACATGGTGCGATGCATGGGTGATGTGATGTGGAGTTGTGCATCAGGAAGCTATCTAATTGTTACCAACTAATGTCACCCCATTAATTTTAACAATAAAATATAATAATGTTAATTTTAAAAAAATGTGTCTATTTCAAAAGAATAATTTCTACTCCATTTTCAGAGCTTCTCCTGTATCTGCTGTTAAAAATAATCAGCTCAGGGGGAGCCAGGATGACTCAGTGGGTTAAGCACTCCCTTTATAGTCCCAGGGACCGAGGATGCAGGAGGCCCCCAGTTTGGTTCTCGCCCTCCCTTCCCCCATTCAGCCCCTGGCTCCAGGGGACATGCCTCCCATGCGGGAGGCCCTCAGCCCAGTTCCCGCCCTGCGCAGCCCCGCTCCCACCTGTGTAGAATGAAACCATGTCGAAAGCTGATGACAAACGACTATGGAGACTGCTCTGGGCCCTCCCCCTACTCTTTGTCTCTCTCTGTCAAAAAAAAGGTAAAAATAAATTTAATAATAATAATAATCAGCTCAAAATAATCCTTATGACAAAAAGGCATATTTGAGAGTGGCATATTCTGCTCCTCCTTCAATAGAAATGGCACTGCAGGGTAAAATAATAATAATAATAATAATAATAATAATAATAATAATAATAATACAGATGTCCTCAACTCAGAACCTATGCTTAGCATTTAAAGGTGCAAGTTCTCTCAATTTTAATTTTTTTTTAATTGTTTTTGACAGAGAGAGAGAGAGATACAGAGACAGAGAGAGAACTGAACTGGGGGCACTTCCCAGTTCAGCATATGGGTCCTCACGGGTCGGGGCAGGGATTTGATCCTTGTTCCCTGGGGCTGCAAAGTGAGCGCTTAACCCACTGAGCCATCCCAGCTTCCCTAGTTCTCTCAATTTTAAAAGAAATTATCGCACTTGCCTTGCAATCTCAAGGTCCAGGGATCAAATCCCTGCCCTAGCCTGTGCAAAACCATATGCTGAACTGCAGCACAACTTGAACTGCAGCACAACTGGTAGTCGCAGGCATGGCTCTGGGCCCCTTCTCTTTCTCTCTCTCTCTCTCTCACTCATTCACTTTCTCTCAAACAATTAAATAAATTTTTAAAAATTAAAAAAAAGAATTATAAGTTTTATGTAGACACAGTCAATTGGTGCCACACACAGAAAATAAAGGCTCTAGGGGAAGCCGGGATGGCTCAGTGGGTTAGGCACTCACTTTGCAGCGCCGGGGACCGAGGATTGAATCCCGGTCCCAGCCCGTGTGGACCCATATGCTGAACTGGGAGCTCCCCCAGTTCAGTTCTCTCTCTGTCTCTGTATCTCTCTCTCTCTGTGTCAAAATAAATAAATAAATATATATATATATATTTTTTAAAAAGCACAAGATCCCAATTGCAAAAAAATAAATACATAAAATAAAGGCTCTAAATCGATCTTTGTGATGCTCATGACTTATGGCATGCTGTTCAATATAACATGCTCATTTTTTCACAAGATGACTAATAAAAAATACAGGTCAATTTTTTATCATCATCATCATCATCACCATTACTTGGTGTTCAGAAGGGTCTCAAAGATGTTCAGACTTTTTTTCTGTCTACAGATTTTTGTTTGTTTGTTTAAGAGGAATATGTTTTACCCTGAATATTTCTCATGCTGTTCTGGTCTAGTCACAAAACACTAAGCAAAATTAGCTTGTCCTAAAAAATAAGAATACTAAAGCAAATCCTCTCTCCTTGCTCTCAGACATTCTTCAGAGCGTTTTGTTTTGTTTTTTAAACTTTTACTCTCTTTGAATTTCAGAGCTGACAGAAGCTTAAGAATCACATGTTCAAGCCCACCAGTTTTAGGTGGGGAAACTGAGACCTGTAAATCTCAGGAGTTGCTCAAAGTCATGCGGTCAAGATCAGCAGTCCTGCAACTGGGAGACGGATCCCACTCCATGCCTCACACCTTTACCCCTTTCTACTAACCCCCACTTTATTCTGCCAGGAGCTGTGGTAAACTTGTGGGGGACCACACAGTCAGTAGTTCTGTGGACTGTGAATGGTTAGCAAGGTTTTGGAGCAGGAAGCGGGTGGCAGGGCCCTGCTGTGTGTCCACAGCGCAGAGGTAGGTAGCTGAGTCTGCAGGCTGGGAAGCTGTGATATAAAATGAGCTCTGTTTGTTGGTGGTATCAAAGGTGGCCCCCAGTCTCCCAGCGTGTTTCTTGTGCTCAGTTTCACGTATGAGCAGCAAGAAGACAAGGCCTCTTCCAGGATCTTGTCGGTACCACTGTAAGAATGCTGGAGAATAATTTGTATAGTTACAGGTCATAACAGCCTTTTCACCCTCCTGGATGCTCAGGAGCTGAGGATTTTGTTCCATCCTTAGGCTGTTCGCCCCTAAGCAGAAACACAATGCCAAAAAGAGGAGGGTTAGTCACTGCACTGACTCTCTTAAGACTTATTGTCTTCCCACAACCCCAAATATAACCAAAGATGCAGCAGAATGAATCCTGGGCCTTTCCCCTCCACCCAATGGGCTGTGTCCCTGGATCTCTTTCTCCTCATCATCTCTAACTCACAGTCCACTGGAAGGCACAAAATCACCAAAACAGCTCCCAGGGACAGCTCCATTCTTTACTCCAATTGAGACCTGAAATATGGACTCAGCCTCTCAGTCAAAAAGCCATTCTCTTTGATGAATGTTACTGGAGTGGTTCCTCGTGGGAGGAGATATTTGCTCCCTATCCAGCCAATCAGTGACAAGCCTGCTTAGCCCTTTATGTACACACACACACACACACACACACACACACACACACACACACACATACACATGCACACACGCGCTCACACACTGGCCTAATCCAGCCTTAAAGTGTTTGTTCCAAATCTGAGAAGGGATGGGAAACACTGCCATCTTGTGTTCAGAGGGTTTTGGGGGTTTGTTTGCTTATTTGTTTGTTTTTAAGATTTATTTTGTTTTTGACAGACAGAGAGAGACAGAGACAGAGAGAAGGAGGAGGGCCCAGAGCAGTCTTCCATATGATCAGTTTTCCATATGCTCTGCTTCCACACCGGTGGGTGGGGCAACACAGGACAAGAAATGGGCCGGGTCCTCCTGCACAGAAAGCACACTCCAATTCAGCATATGGATTTGTGTGGGCCCAGGCCAGGATTCAATCCTTGGTCCCTGGGGCTGCAAAGTGAGTGCTTAACCCACTGAGCCATCCCAGCTTCCCCCAGAGGGTTTTTATAATACATCAATGGAATGCCCTGTAGAGCAGTGCTTTTATGAGTCAATGTGCATATGAATTACCTAGAGATTTGGCTAAAATGCAGATTGTTTCACTGGGCCTGGGGTGGGGTTGGATAGTCTATATTTCTAACCATCTTACTTGGTGATGTTGGTGCTGTTGGAATTCAGATCACACTTTAAGTAGCAATTGTAAAAGAATGATTGTTGAGTCTCAATGATACAGGACAAATGAACCTCTATTATAGAAATTTCTGGTCTCCTTTTTCTTAGTTTATCAGCTCCCCAGTTTTACTTTTTTCTCCAGTTTCTAGCCTTAGCCTGAAACATAGAATATCTCCTACAACCTGCTTTAGATAATTACCATGAAACTTAAACAATAGATTGTTCCTAGAATTTCTTCTGCCTCCAACTAAGTTAATCATTCTAGAGTTTATGTGCAATGATACCTTGGAATCCAATCGCCCTAAAACTCGAACAACTTGGAATCCAAACAAAAAAATCAAGCAAATTTTGCCTCAGAATCCAAATGCTGCTTTGGAATCCGAATGCCAACACGTTGTTTGTGTGGGACATATCGACTGTAGGGCCAGTAGATTTATCCGAACACCCACTCGTCTTGGAACTCAAACATTTTGGAACTCAAACAGGGTTCAAATTCCAAGCCATCACTGTATTTGCTAAGTGTATTTCCAAATTGTGCCAGGTCTTTAGCCTTATTTAATCATCCTGGAATTTGGAATTTGTACTGGCCAAACTATGGTTAGTTGCATTTGCCAGACATCAACCTAATTATCCTGGAGCCTGTAATCTATGCTTGTTGATTGTAATCATTGTGCCCCAATATTCTTTCCAGGCCCTCTGGACTCAACTCCTGGGCAGGTAATACCCAAGGAATGACCCTTTGAGCCGAAGGAGGGGTCACAAGCTCAAATAGAGCTTTGATGGCTTTGAAGTCTGTTCTTTGGGCCAATGATTTCAAATGTATTAACTAAACCTGTCTCTCCTAATCTAGGTTTCATTAGCATATGAACTATACCCCAGGGAGTCATCCAGCCCATCCCAACCAAAGAAGTCAACACTGTCTTTGAAGTGGATTTTGAGACTCTTCCACTCTTTTTTAGCCCAATTAAGAGTGAGAGTTCTGTAGATCCCCAATAGGTAGAGACAATGACCACACTCAGCAGGAAGCAGATACAAAAAAAGAGGCCTCCAATCCCTCAACTTCCCATAGAGATTTATGGGGATCACATCTCTTAAGAGAAAAGTGAGGCAGGTTCTCAGGACCCCTTCCATAGGACTTGCCTTCCACCTAAGCCTCATTGTACCATCATTATAATATCATACATATGCCCAGAAGTTCATTAATATCATTATATCAGACTCAACTCTGGGAAGGAACTTACGCAGATGAATAAAGGTTATGTAATGTCCCCCTATCAATCAAGACTGTGCATCAAAAGGCCCCATGCCCAGAAAGGACCCCTTCTAAGAAAAAATAATAAAACTGCCCAGACCCTGATAACAGGGGCTTTTTGAACCACCTCTTTTTACTCAGGCCCGCTTCCACCTCTTGGAAGTGTACTTTTACTGTTTTTACTTTCAATGCAATTTTCTTTCACATCTGAACTTCAGTGTCTCACTCAATTCTTTGTTTGGGACACCAAGAACCTGCATAGCACCGAGGAGAGCCCGGTTCTCCAGTAACATCAGTAGCACATGAAAATGGGACTGGCAGCGTTAGAGTTTGATACAGGACAAATGATCAAGTATTCCAGGGTCTCCATCCCCATGCCCAGTCAAACTATTCTGATGTCCCCACAGCACTTGTCATGAGCTCTAGATAATGTAAAGCACAGGGCACACATGGCTGAATCCTAGGAAACTCCCAGATCCAGGGAGTGAACCTCCTCTCTTCGCCCCTGTGAGCCTCCCCACAAGTAGGAAAAATATACTTTAAAAGTCTTTCTTCTGATCTTGTTGGTCTAGCTTCTAGCGTAAGTAAATACTCTGCTCAAATCCAGCAAGCACTCAGTTCAGTTAAATTTCCCATTTCATAAAGAATGTTATCAGAAGTTCCATGTCAATTGTTTTTAAAATTCAACAATTTTCTAATTGCTTATATCAGAATTTCTTTCTTTTTACTTTGCTAACGCCAAAATGAATATGTTGTAGTTAGTCATTTTCTCAAATACTTTTAGGGCATTCTGGGGCCTAAATGATAGATGAATTGATGAATAGATGGATAGGTGTATAGACAGATGGGTGAATGCATGGATGGAAGAAAGAGTGGGCTAGAATGAGAAATAAAGTTGAAGGAGATTTGGGTCTACAAAGCATATTTTGAATGCTTGGATTACTTTGTAGCTTACTTATTAGCAAAGGACTACTGAAGGCTTTTAAGCCGGGAAGTAATATTATGAAAATGGAATTCTATATATTTAATCAGGCTGCTTCTGCAAGAGTAATTTGCAGAGGTAGGTTGATTGGCATTGTGAAGATTATGTTCCAGTCTTAAACTGATCTGGCTTTGAAACCCAGCTCTTCCATTTAATCTCTCTGATAATGTCTTCAAGTATCTATTTCCTTGTCTATAAAATAGGAATACCATCAGTATGTAATTAAGAGGAATAGACTAATTACATAAAATGTTTTATAAGTCAATCACACACAGAAAGTACTCAACATATGTGAACAGGGGATGCCAGAACGGCTCAGTGGATTGAGCACTCGTGTTGCAGACCTGGGGTTCAAGAATCAAATTCTGGTCCTGGCCTGTGCGAACCCATATGCTGAACTGGTGTGTGCCCCCAGTGTGGTTCTCACCGGGGTGAGCCTCCTATGTGGAAAGCCTTTGGTTCAGCTGCCCAGGCATGCTTCCCATGAGGGAGGTCTCTATCCCAATTCCTGCCCTGCACAGCCACACCCACCTGTGAAATGAAACCATGTCGAAAACTGATGATGTACAACTATGGAGACTGCTCTGGGCCCTCCCCCTTTTCTCTGCCTCTCTCTGTCTCTGTCAGAAACAATAAAAATAAATCTAAAAATGTATATAAAAATAAATCTAAAAATGTATATAAATAAATAAATGTGAACAATTAATATAAGAAAGAGAATGCAATAGAGATTGAACAATCAGGAGCTCATTGCAGCCTTCGCTTTATGAGTAATAGGTGACTGAACTAGGATCACTGAACTTCATAGCAAGAAGGAATTTTATAGAATTTACAGGAAATGGTGGATTAGGAAGACTTTAAATCAAATGAGATTTATATTTTGAAAAATATAGAAAATATAATGAAAAGAGAAGAATCACTACTTATCCTATCAAGCAAGGGTATACATTATTATGGAGGCAGAATACTTTCCCCTTGTTCTCTTCTAGATTGTTTTGCTGGCCTAATAATTAAATCTACATAAAACAGATTAATGAGAGAAAAACAAATTTCATACATATAGGAGCTCCATAAAGAATGTGAGACTCTGGGGAAGCTGTGATGGCTCAGCAGGTTGAGCCACTTTGCAGCCCTAGGGACCGAGGATCAAATTCCAGCCCCCACCCATGGAGACCCATATGCTGAACTGGGGTGAGCTTCCCATGTGGGAGGCCCCCAGCCCAGTTCCTGCCCTGTGTGGCCCCGCCCCACCTGAGTGGAATGAAACCATGTCGAAAACTAATGACATACAACTATGGACACTGCTCTGGGCCCTCCCCCTTCTCTCTGTCTCTCTCTGTGTCAAAAACTATAAAAATAAATCTTTAAAAAAAATAAAACAATATGAGACTCCCTGGTAATCAGGTAATTGAGGCTTATATATCATTCTGAATTAAGAACAGCTATAGTTTAGTGGTTACCTGAGGATGAGGGAAAGGTGGGTGGGAGAGCAGGGAGTGGGGAGTAGAAAGGGGGCATCAAATATATGGTGATGGAAAGAGAGCAGATTCTGGGTGATGAGCACACAATGCAATGCATAGACGATGTAATACAGAATTGTGCACCTGGAACCTATATAATTTTTATCAACCAATGTCACCCCAATACATTTAACAATAAAAAAACTGCTGCTAAAAAAAGGGGGGAGGTAGAGGAGAAAATGTTTGGTAAACAAATGTTTGCCATGCTGTGGAGACAAGTCTTTCTGATATAAAAATTTGCCTCTGGTGACAGCTCTCTTTCTGGCACAGAACCCCCCTATCTAAATTCATCTAGGCATTAAATGCAGAGGCAAGAATCTCTTCCTGAGTCTGCTGGGCTTGGCTGTCTTCAGCTCAAAATACTCAACATGACAAAGGAGTACATTCTGCGGTGACATATTCTGCTTCCCCTCATTATCAGTATCTTGACATAACATACTATTTTCCAACCTTTACACTGTTCATATTTGTACTAAGTAGCAATCATACCAGTTAATATCTTGATTCTTTTCACTTGTTATTTTTAAATTATCATTGGTTCTTTTTATAAATACCACTAATTTGCTGTTCCGTTTAAAATTAGACATGTTGGGTTTCATATAAATAACTTACTAAACATCTTTATAAATAATTTTTTTATGCACTGAGTACTTTCCTGAAGACAGGTGAAAGAGAAAAGTGACAACAAAAAAATTAATATTTTTAGATTACTAAGTCATATTTTTAATTACTTTCCAAAATAGCTTACAAATTTACTCTTCCACTAGAGTATCTCTATTGTACTACATCTTGTCCAAGTTCTCTATCTTCTATTATAATAAGCAATTGGTTAGTAAAATTATATAGGTTTTAAGTGTACAATTCTTCTATGTGTGCTCATCACCCAGAGTCAGTTCTCTTTCCCTCACCATAAATTTCATGCCCACTTCCTCTTCTACCATCTCCCCTTTCCCCTTACCCTCTTTCTTTTTTTATAATTGTTATTAACTTATTCCTATAATTCCCTAATGAGTTTTTAAGTTGTTTTCATTTTTGTGACTACCAGTAGGTTTAAAAATTTTCCAATTTCCATGCATTTGTGAACCATGTTGTTTTTTTCTGTGTAAATTGCATTATCATATCTTATGTATATTTAGCTATTTAGATATTAATGTTTTTCTTTTTATGTATATAAAAATAATTTAGAAAAAATGCTTAACCTGTTTTCAAGTTAGGACCAATTTAACAGTTAACTGCAGTTTGAATGTAATTTGGGTCAGTTTTTCATTAAATAAATTATCTTTTAATATTTATGTAATAAAATCTATTTTTCCCTTGATTTCTCCCATTATTTTTTTAGTTTAAAAAGTCTTTCCCTATTCAGTTACTCGGTTAATAAACATTTTATATTTCTTACTAAAAACTTGTGATTTAAT
The DNA here is from genome assembly GCA_004027555.1 of Craseonycteris thonglongyai. Taxonomy (NCBI): domain Eukaryota; kingdom Metazoa; phylum Chordata; class Mammalia; order Chiroptera; family Craseonycteridae; genus Craseonycteris; species Craseonycteris thonglongyai. The sequence continues at coordinate 37,782 of PVKE010008813.1, read as the reverse complement.
TACTTTAATCCCACTGGGATTTATTTCATCAGGTAAAGTATTTATTCATTTATTTATTCACCCAACACTTATTTATTGGTGATTTTCAAACACATTTTCTTTTACAAATATTCAACTTTGTGCTCCTCAGATTAGAATACTCATTTCCTCAAGATTCCATCATCTGAGAGAGCTATTATTACTGAAAAATTGGAAAATGGGTCAACTGGTAAATTATTTGAAAGAATCAGTTACACCAAAATTAATACAGAGATATTTTACAGTAAAATAAAAATGATTCCTCAATCCACAGTAGACTACGTATACTGACAGCAGACTACTATGGACTACTGTGCCCTCATCATCCAGATTTCAGGAAGGGAAGGGTCATGTCCATTCTCTCTGCCCTGTGGGGACACTTCAGGAGGAAGTCTGAGAATCTCTGACCTAAGCAATTGATACAACACAATTTGAGGAATAACTCTCTTCTCTCCCATTAATTTAGCAATCTTCTTCTTTTTTACTCAAATTCTTTTTTATTCGAGTCCATGCCTTGCTTTTTCACTGTTTTCGTACTATTATTATTACTACTATTATTGGCCGCTACATTTTTAAAACTATCTTTTTAAAAAGTAACTTCTGTTGGGGAGCAGGAAATATTCCTCCAACCTACCCTTCTTTAGTTCTTCTGGCTGGACTAGGTATAAGATAATAAAATTGATAAAAGATTTAATTAACAGGAGGAAAAAGATTTAATATGTGCATGTGGGAGAATCACAATATGATGCTCTGGTCATAAAACTGAGGCAGGCTAGCTAGCATGAAGATAGGCGGTCAGGGGAGGCCTTGGTAGTCATAGTAACCATATCAAAAATTATAGTTAGCACTAAGATCAGGACAACCGGGTACAGACTGGAACAAGATAACACTAAGGCTCCTATGTTCCACAACTCCCCAGACATAATAGATGTATGTCTCAAGGGAATAAACCCACAAAAATGTTTCCAGTTTGCTTAAATTTCCTTTAATTTTAGACAACAGAGCGAATCCTATGAGATAAAGATTAGCACACAAAGGCTAATCTTACCTGCACTTAAACACGAAGACAAACCGTATATAAGGAATAGCTTTAGCCTTAGCTGTGGGCATTCCACTTTAGGATGTCCCCTCTCATTAGAGAGCTTTGTCTTTCCTTTCAATAAAATCTCTGCTGCTTGATCCTCCCTCTTGTCCTCATTCTTCTAGTGCATGAAATCACATATGCCAGACACATACTGAAATTCCTACATCAATAATGGGGCTTGCAGAAATGATCAAACTAGGCACCTTTTTATACTTTTTAAACAAGGAAACAAATTTATGAAAAATTGACAGGGCAAATAAAATTAGTGTTCATCAGAAAGGAATCTAAGTATCTATGGGTATTCATTAGTGAAGAATCTAAACAAAGTTTGGGCTTGGATAGTAAATTAATAAAGGTTACAAAGTTTGTTTATACATGCTTTTTCCACTCTGGATTTTATAACTCTTATGATGAGTTAGTCTCTTAGTCCTTCAGGAGCGGGGAGGGCACCTATCTTGGAGATTTATTTCCTGAATTTTTAGACAGATGAGAGTCAGAGAGCTAGCTCTTCCCGTTCTTGCTGCTTCTCAGGTGATTTGTTCAAAATAATCAATATGCCACTGTGGGATGGCTTGAGGCAGCCTGCTCTGGGCTCTGATGCTTCTGAATTTAGAAAAACATTGCCTTTCACCACAAATACAAAGGATTCATGGGAGCAGAATATGAGCTAATACTCTATCATTATTTGTTTTTCCATAATACTGCTTCCCCACCAAACTCTAAGATGAGCTGGATGGAAATTCTCTTCCATCTAATCATCGAATACTGATTTCCCTGTTACCAAAATCAGAGACAATCCCCTTACTAAAAAAAAACAATAATAATTATACTCTCACTGTCCTGATGAAGCCACAGGAACAGTAGGAAAATTCCCAGAAACATTGCTATTTTTCATGTCTTCCTTTGGCCTCCCAAAGGACCCAACCTTGAAAAGTGATAATGACCTAGAATCTCTGAGTTTCTGCTTTAGATACTGCAAAATAATAGTAACAATCTATCATACCATCGGAAACAAAAATTTTTCCCGATCCCCTCCTCTAGTATCATCTTTATTCGCTTTGCCATGCCATCCCCAGCAACAGAGTAGGACAAAGGAAAAGAGAAACAGGGTCAATAGAAAAGAGTGAGAGATAGAAACTCAAAGGACACTTGGAAACCATCTTCAAGATGCTTAAATGGCCAAAGAAGTGTTCAAACTTTGTGTAACAATAAACAATAATCTGACACAGGTTACATTTTTGAAAAGTTGGAAAGGAAGTTGTCCACAGTGGCTGTGTGCAGTGTAAATGTAAAGATGTTTTGTATGTGTGTGCATAGTGTGTGTGTGTGTGTGTGTACGTGCACGCATATGCACACATGCACTGAGGAGCACCAGCAAGCTAAGCAACAATAGTATAACTATCACAGATTGCCTTACTTTGTATAATTGAGCAATTCAGGAACAATGATAGGATGAAGACATTGCACTTGTACTTTTTAATTTCAGAGCACATAAATGGAATACCTATTTTTAAAATAAATAAGATCAAGTATTTTAAGTAGTCAAACCATACATGGATTTGCTCATACTTTCTGAAAATAATAAAATAAACATTCTTGAAAGCACTATTTTGGGACTTCCTCCTGTGCTTGACTCCCCGCCCACAGAGGGATGCTGCACAGGTGCAGGCCTGTTTGTCGCACTGTGTGTCACTCACGATGCAGTAGTACACAGCAGTGTCTCTCGGGGAAGCATAGCGTAGGCTCAGCATGCTAGACTTCCTGTCAGCAGGGATAAACAGAGATGCTGCTTCATTCGTCGTGCTTGTCTTGTATCCTTGAATAATAAATTTTGGTCCCTGGTTGGGGAACTGTCGGTACCAAAAGATATACTCGTTTGTAGCAATGTTGGTGTGATTACAGGATATGTTCACTACTTGTCCTTCATATAAGTCAATGAAGATGGGTTGCGTGGTCTTAGCAAGGCTCAAAGTACCTGTGAAAGTCAAAACACAACACTAGCTCTTATCCAACTCAGCATATCTCACAGTCAAATCCACCCCCCACCTCTATATCCCCACCATATACAGACACATACAATTTACTTATCACTGTGTTCCAGGATTGTATATCTATATATACAATTCTGAGGAATCCTTGGAAAAGATGTACAGAGGTGGAAGGCCTAATTTCTCTGTCCCATGTATGGACCTGGGGCTCAGTAACACAGAATATCTTTATTGCCCTGAGACCACTCCTGACATAAATGCTAAGGAACATTCTGGAGAAAAAATAGGACCCCAAAGCCATCCCTCAACGTCCTGGATGAACAGCAATGGTAACAGGGAAGTTTGTAGACCCAGATCCAGAACCCAATGTCTCTTAATCCTAAAGTAACTCACCCAAGATCAGGAACACAATCACTCTTGTCACCTCTCTCATATTCCAGGTGTAAACTAGGATTCAGAGTGTAAGCTCTGTGGCTGGAGTCTGAGCCTCGACCAGGAGATGAGCCAGGGAACAGGCCAGCAGCAGCAGCAGGAGCCAGAGCCCACACTAGCACACTAGCAGCTCTCACCCGGGGCTGTCTCCAGGAGCAAGCCAATAGCAAGGCGACAGCACCTCAGGATGGGCTTCCCCTCAAGGTTCAGCTGAGCACCCAGGAAGAATAGGGGGTAAAACCTTCTAGCACAACAGCATAGCAGGCTGGATTTCCTTTTAGGTCTTTGCTAAAGTCTAATCCCTTACAGATTTGGTCTGAATGAAGCAAATGCATCAGAGGATAGATTCTACCAGACTCATTCTCCATAATATTCCCACAGTCCCAGAAGGTGGTCACTTATTGTAGTTAGTCTTACACTCATGGAGCTCTGAGAATAACCCCTCTGATGTGGTACTTTATGCCCAGAAATCTCTCATTGATTCCTATGCAACCAGATAAAATAGGGAATCAATCTTTTTGGACAACAGAGCAAGTGATGCAGTCTGAAGGCCTTTCATCTCCTGACACCCTGGTGCCTTCTTATAATCTCTCTATGGCCACATCTTACATATTTTTTCCATATCTCACTTAACAAATGTTAAACAGGAAAGCAAACCCCTCACTAGTTCCTACTGTCCAGCTATGGTGGGACATTTGAAGCGAAATCATTCACCAAACCAGAAAGGATATGAGGTGAAAAAGAAAAAGCACAAGTTCAGAGCAAGACAGACCTAAATTCAAGTCCCAACTCTGTCAACCTTGTGACTTTGGGTCACTCAGATCTCTAAACCTCAATTTCTTCATCTGTAAAATAAGGACAATAATACCTGCTTGAAAGTCAGCATATGGCATATAATCAACTCTAAATGGTAGTTCCTTCCCATCTCCTTCCTTCTCATCTGAATGACATGTGAAGTACCATCCATGGCCAATAGAAAGCATTGTGTAGGATTATATAGGTGATTTTTGAAACGTATATATATATATTTCACTCTTTAAGAAATAGCCTAGGGGAAGCCTGGATGGCTCAGTGGGTTGGGCGCTCACTTTGCAGCTCCGGGGACCGAGGATCAAGTCCCGGCCCCAGCCCGTGTGGACCCATGTGCTGAGCTGGGGAGTGCCCCCAGTTCAGTTCTCACGGGGGTGAGACCCCGGCCCAGTTCCTGCCCTGTGCAGCCCCACTTCCACCTGTGGAATGAAACTATTTGGAAAAACCAATGATGTGCAACTATGGAGACTGCTCTGGGCCCTCCCCCATCTCTGTCTCTGTCTCTGTATCTCTCTCGCTCTCTTTGTCAAAAACAATAAAAATAAATCTTAAAAAAAAAAGAAATATAAGCTCAATAATAGTATAAGCTCAATAACAATAACACAAAAATTTTTTAAAGCCATTCATGAATAAAGTCAAATCCAAAAGACATCATAGTGTTAATTGAATCAGGCAATTGCAATAATCAAAACATGTTAGATACTCACATTAATATAGAAAAGACAGTGTTGTGTTGAGTCCTTTGCTCATATAACATGGGAAAGGAAAATCACTAGGGAATATTTGGGAGGTGCTTCTAGGTCTAGAACTGGCCAGTGTATTTTTTCATTTTCCCATGCAAAAGGTAAGTGAGTGCTGATGACGTCTAGTAACATTTTGACAGAGAACGTATCTCAAGGCGTGGATTAAGTAACCAAATTACTCTCAGTATCAAGTGGAGAAGAAAGGAAGTATTTACAAGGGAACTAAAGACACTAGGACACCTTATACAGAAACAAACAAAAGGGTTACAGGTTAGAATTAATCCATTGCAACAGTGACCCTGTGTGGTAAATATACTTACACAGAAAGAATGTTTCACAAAAATCAGTAGGTCTCAGACCCATGTAATTTATAGAGCATCATATTTCTTTGTTACATGCAGTAGGCAGTAGGTTGGTTTGATCAGGTGGAATGTAGAGTCTATTTTTTGCAGTAAAAGAAACACTGAACAAGGAATTGTACTAACTGGATTGTAAGCAATTCTCTGAACTTGCTAGTTGTGCAATTTTGTGCAAATCATTTATCCTCTGAGAAACATAGTTTCTTTATCTCTATAAGAAAGGTTATAAGGATCAATCAAATGAGCATAAGAAAGTTCTTTGCAACGTATAGTGTTTGTTATAAATACAAACTATGTTTTACATACTAGGACAGTAGTCTTATTGGATTAGAGTCCACCAAAAAAAAACTTATTTTAACCTGATTACTTCTGTAAAGACCTAACTCTAAGTAAGGTCACATTCTGAGGTACTATGAATCAGGACTCCAGTTTATTTATCATTATTACTATTGTTATTATTGTGGAGCTGGGCATAAAATTCAACCCATAACACATCAGAACCATTAATGATTATTTTTATTCCAAAGGCTGCAACGTACTAAAATTTCTAGTGTTTCTTCCTCTAGTTGCTTGATACCCAGTAATATTTTCCTTTCTGCTCCAATAACAAAGACCCAGGACAAGATGATGGTGCCAGGGGATAGATAAATAAGTCAGAAAATCACTGAAGCTTGCACAAAAACTGGCCAATCAACACAGATCATGACCCTGAATCCCTTCCTCGTGTTGTTTACCTTTAAAATACCCCAATTGTAAACCATCAAGGAGTTTGGGTCTTTCAGCTACCCATCCTCCTTCATTGCTGCCTTTGAGAAAACACCTATTTTCTTTCACTGCATCCAGGCAGGGGCAGTTTTTCTCGTGCATGCAACACGTGTCAATATAATTGGCTGTCTGCACATCAGGAGAAGTAACCCCACTTCAGGTTCTACATGCACTGCGCTAGACACTAGGCACTCATGAGAAAGACCCAGTGGTATAGAGAAGAGGAAAGAGAATTTTAAAAGTAGTGCTAGTCCTACTCATAACTGGTGTGATAGGGAAAATACAGAGTACTTTAGGAACATACCGAAAATGAAACTGCTTCAGCTGTGGGTTTCCAGGAGTTCCCAGCAGCAGTGACACTTGAACTCAAACCTAAGGAGAAAGGAAAAATGAACCTGGTAAAGACTCAGCCAAGTAGGAAGAGGCAGAAGAAACAACATCTGGACAGAGGTGGAAGCAAGAGATGATGGCACTTTGGGTAAATGATGCCGTTGTTTGATATAGAAAAAAAACCAAAAAAACAAGGAGCAAGTTTGTTTTTTGTTTTGCTTTGCTTTGCTTTGCTTTGCTGTGTGAAGTAGAGAAAATGAAGAGTTAAGCTGTGTATCATTTAATTTGAGGTACTTCTAGATTCTTACAATGAACCCAGTGAAACTCATTATACAATCAGAAAAATATCAAAGGAGGGAGGGCCAAATTTACCATAGATGGTTCTAGGGAGGATGGTTCCTCTTGGGGAGAGGTGTTACCCAGCATCCAGACAAGTTCTCGCATGCAGAGAGGATCAAGGAAAACTTCTTTCACCTCTTTGTGATCAGTGCTTAGCATACTGCCTGGCACATGAGGATTCAATCACTGTTTCTCCAAGAAACAAACCCTGTGGCTTTACATTGTAATTTGTTTGTAACGAGTAACAACCTGGAACCACACCACCCTCCTGTGGAGAGACATGAAGGCATCAGGAGAATCGTTTTCACGGGACTTGGGGGTTTGTGTTCAGCTCTCCCAGCAGCCCCACCACTGTGTCTGTCCCAGCACAGAAGTACACAGCGGAATCACTCCCAAGGGCAGACGGTTTCTTCAGATGGAACGAGGTTTGGCTCTTATTCAATTCAGCCTCAAAACCAAACTTGCCTTTGACCAGGTTGTCCCCCGCGATGTATTTCAGAAGGAACTGGAGACCTCGGTTGGGATATCGGACGTACCAAAACAGATAAGGGCTCCCAGAAAGTGAATAGTTGCATTTCACAGTCAGTGGATCCCCTTCTGCCACAGTAACCTGAACATCCGGCTGAGCCACCAGCTGAGCTCTCAGTCCACCTGTAAATCAATCCACACTGCATCAGCGGAACTGCTGAAAAGTCTGTAAAGGGTAATACAAGTGGAAAACGGGAAGGACAGTTTACTCACTCAGTGTGAAGAGAATCGCAAGTGTCGAGATCCATGTGGAGGTCATGGCGCAAGCTCAGCTGGCTGGAGGCTCCTTTCCAGCTCACCGCAGCTGGAGATATGGGCCCACCTCAGAGACTGGGCTCTCAATGAGGGACAAGCACCTATGTCAGCACAGTAAATCAGCCATGAGCCACCTTCAGGCAACCGGGTACTTACTGGCACCTGCGTTTTCTCTCTGTGGAGCAAATTCTTGGCTCAGAAGCCTCACAGCACTGTGAGGAGCAGGACTGTTGCATGTCTTGCACCCGGAGCAAACCTCACACTGCAGCACCCCCTACAGCCCACCTGCAGAACCGAAGGGCTGACTACAGCCAAGTAGCCAGGGCTTCCAGGGCTTCTCACCTGACCACACCTCCGGATGTTTATTTACATTGTCCTCAAGGACCAAAAGGGAGCATTTGATATTCTAGAACAGGGGTGTCAAACTCAAACCACGGGCCATTTGGTGCAACAGGCAAGATGCACGCGGGCCACATCACATTTACAAACGTCGCCGGAACTGAGTCAGCATGTTTATACAGGCCCACAGGCCCCCAGGAAAGGCACTGGGCCACGTGTATACTCGTCTTCAGTAGTTAAAGGGTTAACGAGGGAACTGTGTGTACGGTATTGCCTCCATCTCCCCTAAGCGCTATTTTCTTCATAATAATTTTTTCTATTTTTATTTTATTTCAGAGCATCATGGGCCACAAAAAATTACCTCAGGGGCCTCATGCGGCCCACGGGCTGCCAGTCTGACACCCCTGTTCTAGAAGAACAGACAGGAATTTGTCAATCAAAGTGGGGGGGATGTATACTGAGTGGATCAAGCTTTAAGTGGCTTATGATCTCCTAAGATGATATAGAGACAGAAAGAAGGGAAATAAAAAACTTTATACGATGGGGAAATAGAAGGAAGAAGAGAAAGTATAGCTTTGGATAAAGAAGAAAATAAAAATAAAAGATTAGAAAAGATTGAGAATCTTGTTATTCTCTAGAAAAAAAATTAGACATGGCTTCTATACAAATTCTTTGACTATAAGATAACTCAGGTTTTTCTGTAGGCTGGACCTATTGGGATTTTTCTACATTACAATCTTCAGTTAAAGATTCAAATAAGAAGAATTTGAACTTCCCTTGAAACATTTTTAGAGAGAGAAAAGGAAGGGATGGTGTTATGAACACTTTCTGGCATACTTGTCTTGTTAAAAAGTAAATTATAAGGGGAAAAGAAATTCTCTGTGAAGGAGTTGCAACATAGAGATTTTCCCCCATGAAAAGGCTATTTAAGATAGAGTTCATATAAAGTGCATATGAAGTAAAAATTGATAGTTATGTAATCTTACAGTATTGTGATGATGATAAGGAGTTCATTTTAAGGAAAGAACAGGCTAAAGTTTTGTACGACAAAAATGCTACAATACCAGCACAGTGGTTATTCAATAGATTCAATTTAAAGGAAACAAGTATCAATATAAAGATGTTATTCTCTGATGTGCCTTATTTTTCCTTTAAATAATCCAAATAAACCATATATTTGGGAAAGAGGACAGAAAATCACTTTGTTTGGAATCAGGAAAAAAAGTGGACCATAGTTGTTTCTGAAAGTTTTGCTAAGGATCTCTTACCTGAATCATTGAGACCTTGACCCTATCATAAGATCTCTCTTTGGGATATGTAAATTATCTTTAAATACTAACCTGCAAGTCACAAAGAGGCCTGTGGTCAATGGAAATATGTAATAAATTTCTATAGAGCCTAAGATGAGTATTAGGGCTCTATCTGTGAGGATCCTGGCAATCACCTCAGAGAGATTACAAAAGACTTTAATGAAAAGAATATTTTTATAGGTTTAACCTGACTTAAGGGATACCCACAAGAGAGGGTGAAGCACTCTAAGACTAGCAACAACCAGCTAAGGGTGTCCCAAAATTCATGCAAGATTTGAATTTTGCATCATTTGTGCGATAAAGTGTTGCCAATGGAAAAAAAAGACAGCGTGACAGCTGACAGTTCAGGGTTATTAAAAATGGAGCGCTACACAAAAGAACAATGCGTTTTCATTTTTGAGCAATATTTTTAAAATAATAAAGGTTTGGCAGCTACGGTTTGCAATTTTCGTACAAAATTACTTCTTGCGTGAATTTTGGGACACCCTTTAGAAGGCTTCACCAGTCCTAGTCCTGAAGGAACAGAGGAAGAAGAAATTATCCTAGCCTGAGGAGATGAGTAACTGAGGGACCTGTGGACATTTGTACAGAAAAGGGGATCTTCAAATATAAATATTTTGACCACTCTCTCCTGCTCATGACTCCAGACCTAACTGAACCACAAGGGCAAGGAAAACCTTCTATGTAGTTCAAAGAAATCAGCTCCTAGGCATAGAGCAGAATGGAGAATAGACCTAGAGGAGAAAACAGAACATCCAGTCCCTGATACTGGGGTTTACAGCTGCCCCACCACTCAGACAAAGATGTGTGTGTGTCCCCAGTGCACGTACAGACATAACTATACTGCACTTTCATCAATGTAGAAAGACAAAAAAGTCAAATGAAAACAATATAGACTTTAGTGCCTTCATTAAATTTTCTAATTGCCCAATCTCTACTTCTATTCTCCACAGATACAGAACACATCACAAACAAAATTGTGCCTACAAGTGCAAGTGGCTCAGATGTTGTCTGCCTCCAACTATATAATAATTAATCCCGGGGAAAGCCGGGACGGCTCAGCGGGTTGAGCGCTCGCTTTGAGGCCATGAGGACCGAGGATCGAATCCCGGCTCCGGCCCAGGCAGGACCCACATGCTGAACTGGGGAGTTCCCACAGTTTGGTTCTCTAACTGTCTCTGTCTCTGTCTCTCTCTCTATCTGTCAAAAAGTAAAATAGAAATAACTATGCACT
>PVKE010008813.1:0-27148 GCA_004027555.1 Craseonycteris thonglongyai | reverse complement strand
AAAAAATAAAAAATAATTAATCCCAAGAGCCACAAATGAACCGAATCTTTAGGAGGCTTCTATTTTTAATTTTGTGTGAGACATATGACTGATTTTTTTAGTTGTTCCCTTCAAAGGGGGCTATGGGAGAAATTGACTATATTTATTAATCAAGTGTGCTCAGTGCTATAATTAGAACTTGTGGGCATCCATTTGCAATGGCAAGACTGATCTAGAACCCTTATACCTCTCTGTCTTGAAAGATGGAAAAGCTTAGTCATTGTGTTAGCTTACAGTTAAGAAACAGCTCCTTAACTTCTAAGGAGGTAGAAAAGGATCCAGGAACCTCCACACAACATCCTGCACACCCAAAGGATTTTTAGGGCATCAACTCTGATTTCAAAATTGAACAACATAGCCTGAATAGCTATTTTGTTTATGTACTTTGATTTATGATATTAATGAGAAAATTATTCATCAATTGCCTACTGTGAGTATAATGTCATGCTCTTTTCATTTCTTGTCATATTTATTCCTCCTAATATTTCACATTTTAAGGATAAGGATGCTGACATTTAAGAAATTTAGGAGGAAAGCCAGGATGGCTCAGTGGGTTAAGCACTTGCTTTGCAGCCCTGAAGCCAGAGGATCAAATCCTGGCCCTGACCCATACGGACCCATATGCTGAACTGAAATGTGCTTCCCATGCAAGAGGCCCCCATTTCGGTTCTTGGCCCTCGGTTTAGACCCTGGCTTGAGGGGCCATACCTCCCATGTGGGAGGCCCCCAGTCCAGTCCTTACCCTGTGCATCCCCCGCCCACCTGTGTGGAACAAAACCATGTTGAAAACTGAGGACATACAACTATGGAGACTGCTCTGGGCCCTCCCCCTTCTCTCTGTCTGTCTGTCTGTCTGTCTGTCTCTCTCTCTCTCTCTCTATGACTCTGTCAAAAATTAAATAAATCTTAAAAAAAAAATTTAGGTAATTTACTTAACTCACCACTATGGACATAGAACAAAGATTTCCATCCATACTTTCCACTACATTACACTCAGAATATCAATTTGGGTCATTTGCTTTTAGGGAACCTTACAATATTGGAAAGTGGTTCCATTATCATAACAAAATTATATACTTATAGACTTAGTGAGCCAAGTAGAACTTTAGAGGTCATCTTGTTATTTGAGTATATAAGGTCTGACAATTAAGTCTCTCTTACATTGGCAGCACTGTACAAACAACTTGATGTTTCATAATCTTTATATATCAGTGTGTCACAGCTGTGTTTGTGTCGATGTGTGTGGTGTCTTACTGAGTGGCGTTCATTATTGTTGTTACATGTTTGTGTGTGTCATTGTGGAAATGTCAGAGCTTGAATGAAAGCAACAAACAAATTTAAATTTCTTGTTAATCTTGGCAAGAGTGAAAGTGAAATCAGTTACATGTTAGTCCAACTTTATGGGGATAATGTTTTGAAGAAAATGGCACTGTACAAATGGATTAAATGTTTTTCTGAGAAGAGAGAAAGCGTCACTGATGAAGAGAGGTCAGGGAGGCCAGTAATGAGCATAACTGATGAAAACATTGCAAAAATTTATTAAATTGTGCATCAAAATTATCAGCTGTCTGTGAGAAGAACAGCAGACCAAGTAAACATCGATAGAGAAACAATTAGAAAAATCTTAACTGAAAATCATGTCATGAGAAATGTGTATGCAGATATGGTCCCGAAGGAGCTCACCAATGAACAGAAGCAAAAGAGAGTGGAAGTTTGCCAAGACCTTTTGGAGAGACAAGATGATGTTTTGGGTCATGTTATCACTGGTGATGAAACATGGGTATACCAATACTACCCTGAAACAAAGTGTCAAAGTGCACAATGGAAGTCAGCCAATTCTCCATGATCAAAAAAGTTTCATCAGTACAAATCAAGAGTCAAAATGATGTTGCTAATCTTTTTTGATATTAGAGGGATTGTTCAGTATAAATTTGTACCAACTGGACAGTCAACCAAGTTGACTATTGGGAAGTGCTGAAAAGGCTGCATGAAAAAGTTTGGTGAAAACTACCTGAACTTTCTGCCAACAACTCATGGCTCTTGCATCACAACAATGCACCAGCTCCCAAGGCATTGTCTGTGAGGGAGTTTTTAGCCAGTAAAGAAATAACTGAACACCCTCCCTACTCACCTGATCTGGTCCCTAATGACTTTTTTCTTTCCCCTAAGATAGACGAAATATTGAAAGGAAGACATTTTGATGATATTCAGGACATCAAGGGTAATACAATGAGGCTCAGGAAAAGATTTCAAAATTTAAAGAGTGGACTAGGCATGGGTGTTGGTGTATAGCTTCCCAAGGGGTGTACTTTGAAGTTGACTGTAGTGATATTCAGCAATGAGGTAGGTAGCACTTTTCATTGTTGTTGTTTTTGTTGTTGACAGAGAGACAGAAAGGAGAGGGGGGCCGAGCAGTCTCCATAGTTTTACATCATTAGTCATTAGTTTTCGACATAATTTCATTCCACAGACAAGAGGGAACTGCGCCGGGGGCCTACCACATGGGAGGCGAGTCCCTGTGAGCTAGTGGCCTCCCACATGGGAAGCTTTCCCCAGAGGGAACCAAACTGGATGAAAAGCACAACCCAGTTCAGCATACGGATCTGCACGGGCCAGGACCAGAACTCGATCCACGGACTAGGGGCTGCAATGCAAGTGCTCAACCTGCTGAGCCATCCTGGCTTTTCTGTAGCACTTCTTCTTGGATGAGTTTGCAAACTTAATTGTCAGATCCTATATAGCAAATGTTGACCCCACAGGTATTTGCCACTTAATCAAAAACTGCCCTTAGAGATGCCAAGATAGCTTAGTGATTGAGCATTTTCTGCGTAACCATGAGGTCCAGGGTTCAGTTCCTGACCCTGAACCATACAAACCCATATGCTGAACTATGGCTGAACTGGTAACCACTGGGTGGCTTGGCAGAGAAAGTTCTTGCTTCCCATGTAGGAGGACCCCAGTTTGGTTTCTGCCCCATGAGGCCCCACATCCAACTATGAGAAATGAAACCATGTCACAACTAATGATGTACAACTATGAAGACTGCTCTGGGCTCTCCCCCATCTCTCTCTCTCTCTCTCTCTCTCTCTCACCTTCTCTCAAACAGTTGAATAAATCTTTTTTTAAAGTCCCAAAATAATTCCTTCCAAACCATGTGTAACACACAATGAGTATCTACATTCTCTAGCACTTCTTAAACATTTCTATGCCATTATGGATTTATTACAGAGAATCTGATGAAAACTTGATGTTTTTTCTTATCAATTTAACATATACTCCCCATCAGGATCACATTCTGACTATTCTGCCCAACTCTCCAATTTCTGTGGAAGGAACCTTCAAGGTTACAGAAAATAGACATGAACTATCCCCCCAAACCATTGCAAACTACGTGCAACAATGTCTGTTTGAAGATTTGTCTAATGGGAGACATGTGAGCCTATGTGGCATGTTCCTAAAATGCTGAAAGTGGAGGTCTCTGCTCCCTTCAGGGTCCATGCCCTACACAATAAAATAAAATTTTCATGCCTTCTGATTTGACTACTATTGAGACATGCGCATAACATAACAACACAAGGCCACCAAAGGAGCTTCTATCTGAGACCCAGAGTGCCTATTGCCTTTCCTAAGAAACTATTTATAAACATCAGAACTCTGAAAATGTCACTGATTTCCCAGAAGACAACAAGGGAATGACTCATGTAAAGTAATGAGAAAGCCCTTTTCAAACATCAGACTCGGAAATGTAGATTATATTAATATTAGAAGTAGCAGGGGAAGCTGGGATGGCTCAGTGGGTTAAGCGCTCGCTTTGTAGCGCCAGGGACCGAGGATCAAATCCCGGCCCCGGAACATGCGGACCCATGTGCTGAGCTGGGGAGTTCCCCCAGTTCAGTTCTCTCTCTGTCTCTGTATGTCTCTCTCTCTCTCTGTCAAAAATAGTAAAAAAAAATTAGAAGTAGCAGAGTAACATCAGTACTTTTGTATGAAACTTTAACAAAGAATACAGTCCAACTTAAAAAAAAATAAAAAAATTTTTCACATAAATTAGGGAACTCTCAAAAAAATGGGGGAAATCCATGATTTTATTTCTGCTCTGCTAACTCCAAATGAAAGAGATCACAAATCAATGACTCTCTTATCTCAGTGGGCTGAAGCAATTTTTTTTAGTTTCTAATGATCTAATACCTTCTCTCACCCACATCCAGTTTTATTATTGTTTTTTTGGAGTTTAGTGATAGGTCAAGCTACATCTGAGGTGTGTTGTTGTGTTCTGTGAGTTATATTTACAGAAATATAAGCCAATTGGGTTGGAATCTCTAGAGACATACAAACTCCCGGGACTTGAGAGTGAAGGGAATTTTACTCTTATGTGGATTCTCCTTTCTTTGTCACCACTGAACTGAGAGCTTCATGACATATAAAGTATCTGGACTCAAAACTGTTCCAATAGTAGTGCCAGTGGAAAAGTTTGGGGGACACTGAATTAGGGGCATAGAAGTTACTGCTCCAGGCTTGTCCTCCTGCAAGGTTGTGACCTCTCCCCATTTTTGTTCAGCTCTTCATGGGTTCCCTGCCTCTGTGTCCTCCAGAGCACAGTAGTAAATGGCAGCATCTGCCACCTGCACCTGGAGGATGAGCAGTGAAGAGGAGACTCGCTCATAAGTCATGTTGTAGCGTCCCTGCTGAGAAGGCCTGGAGCCCTTTACAAGGAGTCTTAGCGCACGTCCTGGGAAGTGACGGTACCAGAAGAAGGTGTACGCATTGGATATAGAGTGATTACAGAAGATTTCCGCCACAGCTCCCTCTGAAGATACCACGGAGGATTGCTGGAATACTTGGTCCCTGTTCTCTGCACCTGCAGGAAACAAATACAGGAGGCTGTGAGTTTCACACTGCTATTTGCTTGTTGATGGCCTTTTAAGCATAGCGAGTATTAACTCCTCTGACTTTTTAAAAATCAGTTCCAATTTTTAAATAATGGGAAATGCTTTTCTAACATCAGGAGGTGAGAGAGCCTACTCACCCTTCCAGAGAGAGCTGAGGAGAAGCCCCAAACACACAAATTTCAGGGTGCTCTGCAAAGCCATAGCCAAACCACAGCTAGTCTCAGGCCTCAGCTGTAAGTGTGTTGCTCACCAGGAAGCTGACTGAAGGCCCCTGTGTTGCATTTTATTCTTGTGTCAATGACATCATCAGCCACACTCTGCAAACTACAGAAGAGTGACTACAGTTGTCAGGGTGCTTCGTAGTGTCTTCAACTGTCCTTTGTTATGAGAAAGTAGTCTTAGAAAGAAATGTCTTGCAGAGGTCACAGTCACCATATTTGTGCAAATGTGATCACACAAGAAGCTTGTTTCCTTCTCTAAAATTGTCAAAAGAAGCTATGTGATTGATAAGTTAGATTGATTCATTATTCATATGAAAGTGACATAGTCACACCAAAAATATGCTGAATTTTTCAGTTGTAATACAATGACATGCTAGCATGTGAAAAATAATGGGTATGAAATTTTATAAACTACAGTAGAGGACAGATAGGTGTTTTGTTTGTTTGTTTGTTTGTTTGTTTGTTTGTTTTCATTGTCAAATTTATTGGGGTGACATTGATCCATAACAATTAGATAGTTTCCAGATGTACAAATCAGATGGGTGTTTTTAAGGCACAAAAATTGCTATGTCAACATATTCATCACAATTTTACTACTTGCATCTAAGGTTGTCTCTGGAACAAGTTCAGAAAGAAAATCTCAGTTACACTTTTCTGTAACGGAAAGAAACTGGGTCAAGGAAGACCCAAAAGCTGCATTTGGAGATGATCCCTTTTGGATGGTACCTGTCCTCATTCTGTAGCCTGAAACTGTCCCCTCTTTATTAAAGCAAAGTTCAATAGTTCTTCTTCTGGCTTTTATTGCTTTATACAGATTTTCTTGGGATTTTATTTGAAAAAAAAAAGAGTAAACATTGGTGACAATTCAGTTTATACATTAAAGAGCTTGAACATGCCCCACCACCTAGTGCACCACATGGGAACTGCTGCAAAATCATTTCCCCAAGCCACCTCTGAGAGTCTTCATAGCTTCCCACCAACTGAAGATACTTCATGCCCTTCGTTTTGTTCAAATTCCTCATTCTTATTCAGTTTCCATAGGGATATGTAGGCTATCCAGAGGAAATAACTGCCTTCTTGGAAAACCTTCTGACTACCAAAACATATTCTCTAAAAAACCCCTATGCTTAACTGCAGCACAACTGGTAAATGCCAGAATGGCAAGGCAGCGAAGGTTCTCGCCTTCCATGAAAGAGGCCCAGGCTCAGTGCCTGCCCCATGCAGCCCCACATCCACCTGTGTCAAATGAAACCATGTCACAATTAGTGACATGCAAGTATGGAGATTGCTCTGGTCCCTCCCCTCTCCTCGCTCTCTCTCTCTCTCTCTCTCTCTCTCTCCTTCTCTCAAAAAAAAAAAAAGTAGGAATGTTGGGATAGCTCAACAGGTTGAGCATTTGCCTTGCCACCGCAAAATCCAGGGGTCAAGGCCCAGCCCTGGCCTGTGCAAACCCATGTACTGCGGCAAAACTGGTAACCACTGGGGTGGTAGCAAAGGTTCTCATCTCCCCTAAGGGAAGCCCCTAATTTGGTTCCACTCATGTGACCCCACATCCACCTGTGTGGAATGAAACTATATCAAAAAAAAAAAACTAATAATGTACAACTATGGACTCTGCTCTGGGCTCTTCCCTCTTCTCTCTGTCTCCATCTATCTCTGTCTCTGTCTCTGTCTCTGTCTCTGTCTCTGTCTCTCTCTCTCTCTCTCTCTCTCTCTCTCTCACACACACACACACACACACAGAGTGGAGCACCTGAGACCTAACAAATGATGTGTGCCACTGCAAATACGATGCAAATAGGATGTGTCTTAACAGGTGTACAGTAGTAGCTTGAGTACAACCTCTTGAGCTGACCAGCCTCCCCTAAAGACAAGGCATTTTTACTTTTGCTTCAGTATTCTATTCTAAGGCAATGTGTACAAATTCTACCAGTTCTCATTACCTGTCATTTCATGTTTAATATTTCTGAAATCTATGCAATAATTCTCAGGGTTCTTTTTTCACTTTTCTCCCAGAATGCACTTTTAAATGCTAAACAGTTCTCTAGAGTACGACTAGACTTTGTAATTCTCTGCCTCCTAGATATGTTCTGTGTGCATAGCTTGGTTCGTTGGCCACATTAATTCATTTATATGAGTTAATCACCTCATAACCACAACAGTTTTAATAACGTCCACTGGGGAATCCAACTCCCTCTAACTGCTATCCTTACCACCAAGAATTGTTTAGAGACCAGAGAGTAATCAGTAAGAACAAAAATTATAATGAATCACTAGAGTCATCCTCTAGTCTTAACTGTGATGTTGGCATTGGCCAAAGGAACACAGGAGATTAATTTAAAAGTAGAATTTTCCTCTGGGTCATCTTAACAGACAGTCCCTATTGACCTGTAATTTGTCAAAAGTAACTAAACTCTAGGCTTCTTCCTTTTCTAAACATTGTGCATTTCAGTTACAAACACCTAACCTCTTGAGTGTGATTTGCTTCAGCAAAAGCAGATTACTACCCTACAACTTTATTCCTTTGTACACAGCTCCCTTCATCATTAAGAGAAAGCAAAGTGTGAAGAGAGGATTTTTAACTATTTCACAGGGGCCCTGTGAAGGTAGTTAATCTATATAGGTCACTTATTCTCTTCATTTCCAGCTGAATTGGTCTGTCATCTTAGGCCCAACTAGGGATGAAGTTCAAGATAAATACTTATTGTCTAAGGAATCTAGACATGGAAGAAGTCTTAGAATCAACCTGTTATATCCCATTCATTTCAGAGGAGAGAAAGCAGACACTCCAGAAGGCTACATGACCTGCCTAAGATCACACAGAAAGTTTGTGATTAAACTAAATCCAGAACTCTAGTCTCCTATTCAGCGTTTTCCTAACAAAAATTGTAAGAATGTCTGCCACCTGAAGACAAGTCTGAAAAGAAATTAAGAGATTGCTTTAATTGAATTTTCATTAGGAAAATATAATTATGCCCTATTATTTCTTCCTGTTGAAATTATGAAATCTCTCTGTTTCCACTTCCTTCCCATTCTTATTGCCATTGTTCTTATTAACTCGTGCTTCTAATGCTGCCGCAGCCTCTTTGCTTTGGCTTCCATATTCTAGTTATTCCTATTTCTTTCTTTCTTTTTTTTTTAATTGTTTTTTGACAGAGAGAGAGAGACAGAGACAGAGTGACAGAGAGAAGGGGAAGGGCCCAAAATAGTCTCCATAGTTGCACGTCATCAGTTTTTGACATGGTTTCGTTCCACGCAGGTGAACAGGGGCCACACAGGGTGAGAACCAGGCCAGGGGCCTCCAGCATGGGAGGCACGCCCCCATGAGCCAGGGGCCTAATCAGGGGCCTCCCACATGGGATGCTCACCTCGGCGAGAACTGAACTGGAGGCCACACAGTTCAGCATATGGGTCTACACGGCCGGGGCCGGGATTCAATCCTCAGCCAGGATTCGATCCTCAGACCCTGGGACTGCAAAGTGAGCACTTAACCCACTGAGTCATCCCAGCATCCCCTAGTTATTCCTATTTCTAATCTATCCTGCCTATCACTGCCAAACAATCCTCCTAAAAGAAGATCATGTTCCAATCTATTTCATAAAGTAAATAGTATAATCTTCATGTTACTGTTCTGCTGAATTACTCATGTTGTATAAAGTGAAGGGAGGTCTATTTATATTTTTGCTCCAAATTTCTGTTCAATGACTCCAAATAATTTGTTTGTTTAAGTTTGTTGAAATCATTGACATGTGCTTTTCATTTTAATCACATATTAGATTCTTAGATATAGCAGCATTTATTTCTGGGTTTTTTGTTGTTGTTGTAGAATTTTCATGCATCTTTCAGTTAATTATACTAGGGCTGATAAATTTTATCTGCACTTAAATCAATAACAAATGGGAAAAATATTTTAATAAAATAAAAAAGAAATATACCTAGATTATTCATTTTCAAAGCTGCATAATTATTTTTCTATAGAATCATCACATCTTCAATATACTTCCACCAATGCTACACTAGTTTTTGAAATCTGTCCTTAAAAAGTAATTGTTATCTGAGGGTAAGGGGGGAAGTGGGTGGGAGAGCTGGGAGGGGGTTGGGGAGGGGACATCAAATATATGAGGATAGAAAGAGAGCTGACTCTGGGTGGTAAGCACATGATGCAATGCATGAACAATGTGGTGTGGAATTGTACACCTGGAAGCAACGTAATTATTATCAACCAATGTCACCCTAATAAATTTAACAATTAAAAAAAATAAACATTCAAAAAGAAATTTGTGTTTTTTTAATTACATTTTGTTTTTGAAACCATTTCATCATTGCACATATCAACTCTTCATCATAGATGAAGGGCTGGCCCTTCAAGCGTTCCTTTAGTTTTGGGAACAGGTGGAAATCACTAGGAGCCAGTTCTGGGCTATACAGCACATGCGGCATTGAAAAGTCCAGGCATTGACTTTCATCTCTTGTTGCTGCACTTGTGTGAGACCTGGCATTGTTGTGTTGAAGAAGTGTTTCATTTCTTATTACAGTCCTTTTGCTTCTTCTTTTTAATGCACTAAGAATTTTATTATAACATTCAGAGTTTACTGCTGTTCCTTTTTCAAGAAAGTCTGCAAGAACAACACATACAGAACCCCAAAAATCAGTCAACATGACCATCCCAGCTGAAGCCCGAGTTTTCAGTTTTTTGGCTGAGGTGGTCCCGTATGGCACTATTCCATAGACTGCCTTTTGTTCTCAGGGTCATAAAGATAGACTCAAGTTTTGTCACCTATAAATGATCTTCTTTAAGAAGTCCTCACTTTCTTTTTCAAAAATTTCAAAAAAAAATTAGAAAAACTTTTTCCATTCAAAAGAATTCAAAATAAATAAATAAATAAACAAACAAACAAAAACAACAAGGGGAAGCCAGGATGGCTCAGTGGGTTAAGTGCTCACTTTGCAGCCCCGGGGACCGAGGATCGAATCCTGGCCCTGGTCCATGCGGATCCATATGCTGAACTG
The DNA here is from genome assembly GCA_004027555.1 of Craseonycteris thonglongyai. Taxonomy (NCBI): domain Eukaryota; kingdom Metazoa; phylum Chordata; class Mammalia; order Chiroptera; family Craseonycteridae; genus Craseonycteris; species Craseonycteris thonglongyai. Next base: position 16,989 of record PVKE010008813.1, on the reverse strand, counting down.
GGGAGTGCCCCAGTTTAGTTCTCCCTCTGTCTCTGTCTCTGTCTCTGTCTCTGTCTCTGTCTCTCTCTCTCTCTCTCTCTCTCTGTCAAAAACAATAAAAAATAAATAAATATTAAAAAAAAAAGAATTCAATAACAGCACGTTGTTTGAACCAAACATCTGAACACTCTTCGTTTTGATGTGCACCAGGTGAAAAATGTGAGCATCTGCATGTGCAAGGTCAAGAATGATGGTGAAGAGGGGGAAGCTGGGATGGCTCAGCAGGTTAAGCACTCACATTGAAGCCCCAGGGTCCAAGGATCAAGTCCCAGTCCTAGCCCATGTGGACCCATATGCTGAACTGGGGTGTGCTTCCCACCCCAGTTCAGCTCCCAGGGTGAACTTCCCATGTGGAACACCTCTGGTTTGGCTCCTGCCCAGGGCATGCCTCTACTGTGGAAGGCCCCCAGCTCACATGGCTATGCCTCCCATGCAGGAGGACTCAGATCTGGTTTCCACCCTGTGTGGTCCCGCGCCCACCTGTGGAATGAATCTGTGTCAAAAACTGATGATGCACAACTATAGAGACTGCTCTGGGTTCTCCCCCTCCTCTGTGTCTCTCTTTCTGCCTCTCTCTCTGTCAAAAACAATAAAATAAAACTTAAAAAAAATGAATGATGGAAGGGAGATACCATGTGACTACACAGAACTCATTATATCCAGCTATGTCTCACTTAACAAAAAATATTACAGGGAAGGGAAATTTATCAGCCCACCCTTGTATATATTTCACCTTTTTTTTGACAAACATATTTATATAAATTGGAAAAACTAATTGTGATGTATCCACACAATCAAATACTACTCAGCACTAAAAAGGAGTGAACCATTAATACAAGAAATGACATATATGCAAGAGCAAAAAGAGTGCATACTGTCCATTTACATAAAATTTTAGTGATTCCTGAAAGGGAAACTAATCAACAGTGACAGTAAGTACATTAGTGGTTGCTTGGGAAAGAGGAATAGGAAGCTGAAAAGGGCAAAAGGGGAAATTACAAAGGAACACTAGAAAATTTGGGGGAATGATGATTATGATCATTAATTTGATTGTGTTCATGATTTCATGAGTATATATATATATATATATATATATATATCAGTATTCAGAAACTATAAACTTTAAATGTGTTCAGTTTTTATTATATGGTAATTATAACTCAATAAGGCTGTTATGAAAAAAAGAAAAGGCTTTCTGAACTAACCATTATGAAGTTACTGGTGACTCTCAAGTGAATGGGTTTCATAGGTAGTAGATGTTATGGACTGAATGTTTTTATTTCTCCCACCAAATTCACATGATAAAATTTTAAACCCCAACATGGTGGTATTTGGAGAGGCCTTTGGGAATTAATCAGGGTTAGATTAGATCATGAGGGTAGGGCCTTCATGATAAGATTGTTGCCCTTATAAAAAGTGATAGAGACACAGGATCTCTCTCTGCTCTCCACATGTTAAAGATACTATGAGAAGATGACCATCTGAAAACCAGGAAGAGACCGCTCACTAAACACAAAATCTGCCAGCACCTTGATCTTGGACTTCTCGCCCTCTATTTATTTTTCACAAAAAATAAATGCTTCTTGTTGAAGTCATCCAGTCTATGATGACTTAACAAACTAGACAGATATAGAAAATATACCAGTCCAAACAAACTAGACAGATATAGAAACATCATTACAAGAAGTAAATTTATTTTTTATTTTATTGTTTTTGACAGAGATAGAGAGACAGAAACAGAGAGACAGAGGGAGGGGAGAGGGCCCAGAACAGTCTCCATAGCTGCACATCATCAGTTTTCTGCATAGTTTCATTCCACACAGGTGGGTGGGGGTCACATAAGGCAGGAGCTGGGCTGGGGGCCTCCCCCATGGGAGGCACACCCCCACAAACCAGGCGCCAAACCAGGGGTGGAATCAAACTGGGGGCCTCCTGCATGGGAAGCACATCCCAGTTCAGCATATGAGTCCACATAGCCAGGGCTGGGATTTGATCCTCAGTCCCAGGGGCTGTACAGCAAGCATTTAACCCACTGAGCCATCCCAGCTTTTCCTACAAGAAGTAAAGAGTGAATGGATGGTCAGGTACCAGAAGCAAATAATGTGCTAAACAGGACCAAGATTAGAAATTTTTCAATTATAGGGAAGTTATATTCATGTTTCTAGGCTGAAGGAATTGATTCAGTGAAATAAAATTGAAGATGTCAGTGAGTGAGGTGGTAGACAATGGAGCAAAGTCCCAAGGGAGAATGGGAGATATAGTAGACTCTCCATTAACCAGAACTCAAGCAACCAGCATTCATAAGCAACCCATACACACACACACACACATACACACACACACAAAAAAAAATATATATATATATATATAACACAAATAAAGATTAAAATAAAATCAATTTCTAGCAGAAATGTAAGTTTGAATTTTGTGAGCTGTGCACCACTCCACACCATGAATAAGCCCAGTCAGTAGTGCAGCTCCCAGAAGCAGAGTTTATGATGCAATCTGTGAGTTAGTTTACTCTGCTAATGGCAAAATGAATTTGTCTTGATGAACTCCACAACTGTCTTGCTGTGGATGAAGCTATTCTAGTAACTCATACACTTAATACAGAAGACATCATAGAAGCTTTTGTGAATCATGAAAAAAAGAATGCTGTGCAGGAGGGAGAGATGATGAAGAGTGTAAACTTAAAAAAGTTTCCTGGCAGAGAGCTACTGCAGCATTTGAAACTAATAGCTTTTGCAGAACAGCAACACTTCACTTCTCAGCATGTTATGCAGCTGCACATGATACAAAACCTGACTTTGAGAGGTGTAGGGCCTCAAAGCAGCCTGATATTAATTTATTTTTCAAAAAAGGCTGTACACACATTTGCCAATACAGCATCACCTACTGATGTAGATCCAAATGCATACATACCCACTTCTCCTGATCCTGTCTGAGCTGCATCATCAGATCCTGATGATCCTGATGTGATGTTTACCCAGTAAACTCTCTATCCCATGTGTGTGTGTGTATGTGTGTGTGTGTGTGTATGTGTGTGTTATTGTAAGTTACTTGAAGTTTTAAAAAATTACGTTAGTGAAGTTCATTAAGCTGAAAAGTTTAGGGGAAGCTGGGATGGCTCAGCGGGTTAAGCACTTGCTTTGCTGTCCCGGGGACTGGAGGATCGAATCCTGGCCCCAGCCTGTGTGGACCCATATGCTGAATTGGGGTGTGCTTCCCATGTGGGAGGACCCCAGTTCAGTTCTTGCCCCCAAGTTCAGCCCCTGGCTCCAGGGGTTGCGCTTCCCATGCAGGAGGCCCCTGGCCTGGTTCCCACCCTATGCAGCCCGCGCCCACCTGTGTGGAATGAAAATTGATGATGTACAACTATGGAGACTGCTCTGGACCCTCCCCCTTCTCTATCTCTCTCTGTCTCCATCAAAAACAATAAAATAAATCTTTAAAAAAAAAAAAGAAAAGTTTATTGACTGCCATTCAAAATGGCACACTGCAGTCACAAAGCAGTTTTTATAATAAAACTGTGTTATATTAGGTTTGTCTTTATTTGTCTTAATTTGCTTTTAATTACTGTATTCCAATATTAACATCAAGGCAATACAGAGTTTATGGTATAATATGGGGTATAGTATTAGTTAGAACTGTTTTTAATAGTAACCCTCAAGCAACCAGAAACTACATTTATCAAGCATCTCCCAACCTGCATGGATGTTGGCTAACTGAAAGTTTACTGTATTTACTACAAAAATTCAGTGACTTCCCCCAAACAAAGAATTTGGGAGATTACCCCAAGGTACATAAAATGTCAATACGTCTCTGAAAGTCTCCTTAGCAACTTTTAAATCTACTCGCATGTGCCTAGTTGTCTTTAGCACCAGTTTTACTTCTGGGGCGTTTTCCAAAAGTATCTCCACTTTTCACAAAGTTCACTTTAAAGTGCCATCCTGGCATCTCCCAGGCTTCTCAATATTGGAGTTAGTACTGCGTGTCTGTGTACTGGGGAAATGATTCAATGGTGACAGAAATCTGATGATGCAGGGGACAGAGAATTGATTCAGGTTCAAATGCAAATTGGTAGGTGGATTAGTGTGATGGGTGAAAGTTCTCATTACTTCTACTTCTCCTTGAAATAATAAGCAAGTCTTTAGCTGAGACTAACAAAGCATGATAGAAGGGGCTATTAGTACTTGAGTAAAGACAGTGTAAAATCATCATCACAGAGAGTTTTTAAAAAAAGTAGGGAAAGCTGGGATGGCTCAGCGGTTTAAGCGCTCTCTTTGAAGCCCCGGGGACCGAGGATCGAATCCCGGTCCCAGCCCATGCGGACCCACACGCTGAACTGCGGTGTGCCCTCAGTTCAGTTCTTGCCGGTGCAGCCCCATGCCCACCTGTGGAGTGAAACTATATGGAAAACTAATGTCGACTATGGAGGCTGCTCTGGGCCCTCCCCTTCTCTCTGTCTTTCTCTGTCTCTGTTTCTCTCTGTCAAAAATCAATAAAATAAATCTTTTAAAAAAAAAAAGTAAAATCACTATGGAAATTATAATAGAATTGCCTATTTGAGGCTATAGTCAAAAATATAAGGTGAGACCACCCATATAAATGTGTTTTCCTTTACCTGCTTAGGTATACACTCAAAATGAGCATAGCACTGGACTTACCGGTAACCAGAATTGGAGTTTGCTGTGCTCGCTTTAGCAGCACATATACAGAATAGGAGTTTGCCTGGAAAAACCTTCTTTGGAAGGACTTAGGAACACATGAGTAGAAGATGTATGCAAAACAATGATTATAAACCTTGATCTTGGAATCTAAGTTGAATAGGGAAGAAAAGATATTAAGGGGGGAAGCTGGGATGGGTCAGTGGGTTAAGCCCCCACTTTGCAGCCCCCGGAGACTCAGGATCAAATCCTGGCCCCAACCTGTGTGTACCCATATGCTGAACTTGGGTGTGTTTCCCATGTGGAGACCTCCAGTTCAGTTCTCACCTCTCGGGTTTAGCTCGAGGGGGTGTGTTTCCCATGAGGGAGGCCCCAGCTCAGTTCCCGCTCTGCCCGGCCCCGCACACCTGTGTGGAATGAAACCATGTTGAAAACTGATGACATACAACTACGGAGGCTGCTCTGGGCCCTCCCCCTTCTCTCTGTCTCTCTCTGTCTCTGTCAAAAACAATCCAAATAATCTTTTTTTATATATATATATCTTTTTATATTTATAGAGAGTAATTATATTTTTATTTTTATTTTTTTTATCTTTTCACATTTATAGAGAGAAATTATCTTTTTGTCTTCAGTGCATATTTATTTCTATTTTACTCTTGACAGATAGAGAGAGAGACAGAGACAGAGACAGTTAGAGAACCGAACTGTGGGAACTCCCCAGTTCAGCATGTGGGTCCTGCCTGGGCCGGAGCCGGGATTCGATCCCCGGTCCTTGTGGCCTCAAAGCGAGCGCTCAACCCGCTGAGCCGTCCCGGCTTTCCCCGAGAGTAATTATTTTATCTTCAGTGCATATTTATTTTTATTTTACTTTTGACAGATAGAGAGAGAGACAGAGACAGAGACAGCTAGAGAACCAAACCGTGGGAACTCCCCAGTTCAGCATGTGGGTCCGCCTGGGCCGGAGCCAGGATTCGATCCTCGGTCCTCGGGGCCTCAAAGCGAGCGCTCAACCCGCTGAGCCGTCCCGGCTTTCCCTAAAAATGATTTTTTTTTTTAACTGAACTGGGGGCCTCACCACATTCGGGAAGCACTCCCCAGTTCAGCATGTGGGTCCGCCTGGGCCGGAGCCGGGATTCGATCCTCGGTCCTCGGGGCTTCAAAGCGAGCACTTAACCCACTGAGCCATCCCGGCTTTCCCCAAATAATCTTTTAAAAAAGACAATAAGGAAAAAATGGACAACAAGAAGATGATAGGATTGATGGATTGGAGTTCCTGATGGGTTTGAAGAATTGCTAGAGTGAGGGTACTAGAAGGAATGAATACGAAAGGCAAGTTAGTGATCAAAAGTGGAATTCTTAAAACTGAGAGTATAAAGCACTTGTTGTCGTGGGTAATGACACTGTCTGGGGTATGACCTTGGCTGAAGTGAGGTAGAGGAGGAGGTCACTGGAAAAGAGGCCAAAGAACTGAAACAACTGTATTTTATGAACTATCTGGATGATGACAACTGCCAAAATCTTCAGGGTGGGATGGGGGAGTGACTGAAAGGATAATTTAAGACACAAGGAAGGGTTGCAGTTAGAACACAATGATAGAATTTTCTTCAAAGGATAGAGATATTTTTATATGGAAGGAAAAAATTAACTGAATCAGCAATCACTTTAAAAGGGGAGGTGGGGGTTTGGGGATACCAGGATAGCTCAGCAGATTAAGCGCTTGTTGCAACCTTGAGGTCCGGGGATAGAATCCGGCCTCAGCCCGTTCAACCCATATGCTGAACTACAGCACTGGGATAACAGTGAAGGTTCTTGCCTCCCAAAGGGGAGGCTTCCAGTTTGGTCCCTGCTCCGTGCAGCCCCACATCCACCTGTGTAGAATGAAACTATGTCAAAACTAATGATGTACAGCTGTGGAGACTGCTCTGGGCCCTCCCCTTCTCTCTCTCTCTCTCTGTCTCTCTCTCTGTCTCTCTCTCTGTCTCTCTCTCTCTCTCTCTCTCACACACACACACACACACACACACACACACTTTCTCTCAAACAATAAACTAAATCTTTTTTTTTTAATATCTTTTTATATTTATAGAGAGTAATTGTTTTATCTTCAGTGCATATTTATTTCTATTTTACTTTTGACAGATAGAGAGAGAGACAGAGACAGAGACAGCTAGAGAACCGAACTGTGGGAACTCCCCAGTTCAGCATGTGGGTCCTGCCTGGGCCAGAGCCGGGATTCGATCCTCGGTCCTCGGGGCCTCAAAGCGAGCGCTCAACCCGCTGAGCCATCCCGGCTTTTCCCAATAAACTAAATCAAAAAAAAAAAAGAAAGAAAGAAAGAAAAAGACTTGTACCGGTACTAAAACTTGAATCCTAGCTTAGGTGGAAAATCCTGCACTATTTAAAAGGGCTGCAAGAGACAGACACGTGGAGCAGAGACATAAAGGAAATGTGCAGAAACAAGGCGGAGGAGTCTATTTGCACAAGGCTAGCCAGAGGGCATAGAAAAGAGTGTGCCTGGTCAGGAAAGAGTGAGAGCTTGACTAGGGAAAGTACCAAGCCTCAAAGAAATAAGAATCCACAGAGGTGAGTGAAAGGTTCAAAAATGTGAAGACAGAGATGGGACAGGCAGATGGACCAGGGCTTGATGAGATCAGACTCATTGATCTCTTTTGAGAGGGCACAGGTAGGTGATCAAATCCAACTGCAGCTTCTTCTTGGGGTCTGAGTTCTGCAGTGTGTTGTGAGGAGCAGAACGTGGTCTCATCAGGAGCACGCAAGCTCTCTGTTGGTTCCCTTCCTTTCTGCTGTGAGGGATGTGAAGGCTATCCCAGGTCACATTACACAGTTAATTCCTCTTGCACTTACTGGCAATATGAACCCAAAGCTTTTTCCAATATTATGGTTTTTCTTAAATTCCTAAAATAAAAGATATCTTAATTCACTATACTGTAAATTCCTCATAGGAAAGAATTATTACCATTATGGACCTTTTTATCTCCTACTACACTAAGTATAATAGCGTACAAACCCCAGGTTCTTTACTGCTGGTTAATTGCTTTTAATAGGGAATCAGTGACCTTTTAGAAGTGAGTATCTTTTCCTTTCCTTTCGGAAAGGAAAGAATAAAATAGTAAGGTAAAAAAAAAACAACCTTACACCATTGAGAAGTTTATATATGATTCAACAAGCAACTCTTTTTTAATAAATAAATAAATAAATACATAAGGCTATTTTTATCCTTTAAAGATTTTTTGTTTGTTTGTTTTTGACAGAGAGAAAGAGAGATTCAGAAACAGAGACAAAGAGAAGGGGGAGAACCCAGAACAGTCTCCATAGTTGCACATCATCAGTTTTTCCACATAGTTTCATTCCACAGGTGGGTGCGGGGCTGCACAGGGCAGAAACTGGGCCCGGGTCTCACCCCAGTGAGAACTGAACTGGGGGCACTCCCCAGTTCAGCATATGGGTCCGCACGGGCCAGGGCCGGGATTCGATCCTCAGTCCCCGGGGCTGCAAAGTGAGAGCTTAATCCACTGAGCCATCCCGGCTTCCCCTTTTATCCTTTAAAAAACAGAATTTATTTTATTGTTTGAGAGAAGGTGAGAGAGAGAAAGGTGAGGGCCGAGAGCAGTCTCTACAGTCTCCACAGTTATATATCATTAGTTGTGACATGGTTTCATTCCACACAGGTGGGTGTGGGGTTGCGTGGGGCAGGAATCAAACTGGGGGCCTCCCACATGAAAGGCGAGAACCTTCGCTGCTAACCATCTTGGCAGTTACCAGTTGCACTGCACTTCAGCATATGGCGTTTGCACAGCCGAGACCAGGAATTGAACCCCAGACCTCGTGATTGCAAGACAAGCGCTCAACTGCTGAGCTATCCCAGCATCCCTGACAAGCAACTCTTTTTTTTTTTTTTTCAATTACAGCTGACATTCAATATTGTATTAATTTCAGGTGTACAAAATAGTGGTTAGATATTTAAATAATTTACAAAGTGAACCCCTCAATAAGTCTACTACTCCACTGGCTCCATACATAGTTATTACATTATTGACTATATCCTCTTTGCTGGTTTTTACATCCCCATGACTATTTTCTAGCTGCAAATTTGTACTTTTTAATCCCTTCACCTTTTTCACCCAGCCTCCCAACATACCTCCCATCTAGCAACCATCAGTTTGTTCTCTGTGTCAGTGAGTCTGTTTCTGTTTTGTTTTTTTAGATACTACATATAAGTGAAATCATATGGTATTTGTCTTTCTCTTTCTGACTTACCTCACCTAGCGTAAAACCCTCTAGATCCGTTCAAGTTGTCACAAATGGTAAGATTTTATTCTTTTTTATGGCTGAGTAGTATTCCATTATAGATGTACCTCCTGTTCTTTATCCAATTGTCTATTGATGGGCACTTAGGTTGCTTCCAATCTTAGCTATTGTAAATAACACTGCAGTAAAACATAGGAGTACATATATCTTTTCAAATTAGTGTTTTGAATTAAATCAAGTAAATACCCAGAAGTGGAATTGCTGGGTCATAGGGTAGTTCTGTTTTTAATTTTTTTAAGAACCTACACACTGTTTTCCATACTGGCTGGACCAATTTGCAATCCCACCAAACAGTGCACGGGGGTTCCTTTTTCTTCATATCCTCATCAACACTTATTGTTTGTTGATTTATTGATGATAGGCATTCTGATAGGTGTGAGATGGCATCTCATTGTGGTTTTAATCTGCATTTTTCTTTTCTTTTTCTTTTTCTTTTTATTGTTACATTTATTGGGGTGACATTGATTGGTAACAATTAGATAATTTCCAGATATACAAGTCCACATCACATCACCCATGCATCACATTATGTGCTCACCACCCAGTGATGTTGAGCATCTGTTCTTATGTCTATTGGCAATCTGTATGTCCTCTATGGTGATGTCTGTTCAGATTTTGTTTTCCTTACCCAAGGAGATAGATCAGAAAAAACATTGCTAAGATCAATGTCAAAGAGTTTACTGCCTATGGCCTTCAGAGGTGTTGTGGCTTGGGGTATTACATTTAAGTCTTTAATTCATTTAGAGTTTATTCTTCTACATGATATAAGAAAGTGGTCTGTTTTCTTTTCTGGTCTTTCTTTCTTGTTTTCTTTTTTCTTTTTTTTCTTTTTTTTTTTTTCTTTTTGCATGTATCTCTCCAGTTTCCAAATGCCATTTATTGAAGAAACTGCCTTTATCCCACTGTATATATTTGCCTCCTTTGTCATAGATTAATTGACTATATTGGCTTGAGTTTTTTTCTGGGTTCTCTACTCAGTTCCATTGATCTAGGTTTCTCTTTTTATGCCACTATCATACTGTTTTGATCACTATAGCCTTGTAGTATAGTTTGATATCAGGTAGTGATACCACCTAAGCCACAGTCCTGGGAAGTAAGACTTTTGGTAACTTCTGACACTTTCCCTCTATTACCATATTCTTTTCTACACATTCTTACATACTTTCTTATAGCCTTATGCCCTCTTTTTAGGATATCTTAATCATCCCATAAATCTATTCAATTTTGAAATTCAAACTCAAAAGTCTGAGCAGTAAAATTTTACCATTGTTATTCATGTTTTATAGATGCAAAAACTGAAGCCCAGAAAGGTTAAATGATTTGCTCAAATTAACACATCTAGGACACTGGGATTTTTCACTTAGGCAATCTGACTGTAGAGTTCAAATATTTGATCTCTATGGCTGGTAACTGATTAAAACTTTAACTCTACCACCCTTCCCTCATCTCTATGTGTTTATATGGATTAAATAAGAAAACACAATACTTAGCACCTAAAACTTGGCACACAGCAAACAATCACTAAATAGTAGTTTATTTAATTATATATAAACATATTCTAAAGAGTGAGATGTTGAAGTCCTGCTTTCTCATTACGTTGCCTTAGTGACAATCGCAAAATCTGTAACTTTAGTCCCCACAGAATTGACCTTTCCTAAATAGTGAGAGCAAGGTGATGTCATTTAAAGTTCCCAAGGACATAAAGCCTGTATAAGCTGGTAGAAAAACACCACTGGCAGCTACAGCTGCCATTCCCAGCTGCTTGCTTTCTCTATAGATTTCCCTGTAGTACTTAAAGGTGGAATAATCCATTCGAAACTAGTAATACAAAACTTCTACCTAGAGAGCATGCTATGAAGTAATAGAATGCTTCAGTCACACTGATTCTGAATAATTCAGTCAAGTTTGGTGTTTGAAGTGTTCTGATAAAACTAGCATGGCCTGCAAAAGTGATTGGTAGCAACTTTTAATCCTTTCTATTCATCACAGTAGTCCCACAAAGTGCAAAAAGTAGACCATTCCTATAACAGATCTTCAGTTGACAGGAAACCAGTTCTAGAATATCTTAATGCCAAGTTACATGCTCTACATATTGAAAAAAATATGAAAATAATATAGGCACAAAGGTGTGATCTTTGCAGAAATCTGGAAGTAAAATATCACCAAATATATCTACTATGACTTATTAGTAACTGTGAACAAGACTGAGAGGAAATTCAAGGGCTTGGATCTGATTTTTATAGAAAAATCAAGGTAAGTGGGATTGTGTGATTTAACTCAAATAAATTCTTATTGCTACTGGAAAATAATACTCTTGATATTAAAACTATAAAACTGCGATCATTCAATTTCCTTTGGAGGTGCTTAGAGTGTCAGAAATAATCTAGGGTAAGTTTTATAGACATTTTATCTTTAGTCTATTTTTGCTCTTAACTGGTTCCCCCAATGTTTCCGAAATGTATGCAATCAACACCAGTTTTATTTTTGTGCACCATATTCTTGACATAAACTAATACCAACTCTCTACAACACTTGGACACATCTCCATTTTTCAAAGCATTTTTTCCTATGGCTCCACCAAAATAGAAATAAAAGTGATGATGGTGGCATAGAAATTTTTACTTCAGACCTATTTTTCAGTCTGCATATTGTTTCCTATATATACAGGTAGAAATTCCCATATTGAATTTAAAATAAACCCCTGGCTCCATGCTTGGTCAGTTCTTCAGCTTTCAATTTTGCAATCATCTCTTTAGAACTTAAATTAAAAAGATAACAGATATAAATCATCAAACATTTAAAATCTTGTTCTAGAGCCAAAGCTTTAAGTGGACACTCTAAGAAAAACTTCTAAATAGTCAAATTAATCCAAAGCTACATTAAGATGTTACTCTAAATATGAATCTAAACACTAGACAATGTGAGTTTCATTTAAATGTTAACTGAAAGATTTTCCTGCCCTAAAATGTCCATAGATCTCCTTTGCTTGTTCTCTGATTTGACACTACCATTAGTTTTTGCTCTGTTATAGACCAAAAGAGCCATTTTCTGCAGAAGTTCAGCATGATGAGGTGTAGGAAACAGAACTAGGAGCAGAAGAGAAGAGTTCTATCTAGTCTTTTTTTTTTTTTTTTTTTCCATAAGCAATGTGGAGTTGATTCATTTGTCTGGAGGAAAGATCAATCTTGAGGGGTGATATAAAGCATGCATCATGATCAGTGATGGGAAAAAGATAACATAAGTTGATAGGACAAAATAAACCCTGCTTGGGTGGGCCACCTGTGGAAGCCTGTGCATCGAGACAGTGGCTCGAAAGAGGCAAGCTAGAGAAGAGAGGGTTCCCATAGATGCCCACCCATGCTGGCTCAGGAGGAGCAGGGAGGTAACTGGGATGCATTAATGCCCCAGTTATGCACTTCACCACCACAAGTTGGTGGCAACCTGAACCAGGAGTCAGAAGACCTGAGCTCTGGACCTAGCTATTACCCCAATTCTCTGTGAACTTGAGCCAGTTGCTTTACCTCTCTGTGCCTCATTTTTAATATTTGTAAAGTGGGGAAAAAAAGATGAACTACAGCCATTTGTGACAACATGGACAGATCTTGAAAACATTAAGCAAAATAAGTCAGACTGAAAGCATCAAGAAACATATGACCTCACTTATAGGTGGAATATAAAACTGAAACAAACAAAGAAACAAAGACTCATGGACACAGTCAATCGTTTAGTGGTTACCTGAGGGTAAGGAGGGAGCTGGGTAGGAGAGTTGGTGGGGAGTAGGGAGGGGGAATCAAATATATGGTGATGGAAAGAGCTGATTCTGGGTGGTGAGCACATAATACAATGTATAGACAATGTGATGTAGAATTGTACACCTGGAAACAATGTAATTGTTATCAATCAATGTCACCCCAATAAATTTAACAATTAAAAAATATATATTAAATAAACTCTCAGGTCCTTTTAAGGGCTAAAATCTTATAATGCTATGTAATGTAATATATATATATTTATCATTTAAAATAATGAGGGTCAAAGGTAGCTTAACTTAAAAGAAAATAAAACAACTACTTTTATTTTGCTTGTGGGCCAGATATCAAAATTGGACTTTGAAAAGAGCTGAGGATAATCAACTCAAGAAAGTGATGCTAACAGGCCTTAATCTCCAGCTTAAGAATGAGCAAGTCTGCCCCCATCTGAGAGGTGAGGAGAAGCAAGACTCCCTCACCCTCTTCAGATTTTCCAAGGTTTACAGGGTTTTATCCAGCCTCTTCTAAAGCAGCACCAGGGACCAGCTTCGTGGAAGACAATTTTTCAACAGACTGAGGGAGTGGGGGTGGGGGTTCAAGATGATTCAAGCACAGTACATGTATTATGCACTGTATTTCTATTATTATTACGTTGTAATATATAATGAAATCATTCTACAACTACTCTAACGCTGCTGATGAACTGAGAGGAGGCAGAGCTCAGGCAGTCATAGCAGTGATGGGGAGTGGCTGTAAACACAGATGAAGCTTCACTCGTTCCCCTACCGCTCACCTCCTGCCATAGTCGCCGGGTTGGGGACTCCTGTTCTAAAGAATTGTTCAAAAATGTCACAGCTACAGTGCCAGTTGTCCAGCAGCTTGATGAAAAGCCTCTGCCTTTTGAAACTAGATCATTAAAATTAGTCTCAGAGCATCATGGCAGAGCCAACAGGGGTTAGTAAAAAACGAAGTCAACAGGACAATGAAGTAAACTATGTTCAAGCCCAAGATTTGTGTGACCTTGGACAAATTACTTACTTGGAGTAATTATTCTTCTATTGTAAAAATCTGTAACTAAATCTGAGCACTGATATCTTACCACAATAAGGGAGGAATAACTGATTTGATCTCTCCCTATCCAAGGTTTTAAACCTTGTTGTGAATCAAGATTCTCTATTCTGTTATTCCAAAAGTGTATGTTTAGCACCTCCTATATTTCCAGCGTGGTTTGAGATGCTGAATAGGGATTTTTAAATAAGATGTTTGACCATAAATTCTAGATGGAGGGCAACCACAGAAAAAATTAGGTGACCAAATAATTAATGAAGATATTGTTTGTTTTTTCTAATTTTTGACAGGAGTGTCCAACAAAGAGGATGGAAGAGGCTAGCCTGCTCAATCTAACTACTTTAGTGACATACTTTCAGCTTCAAGGTTTATCTGTAAATCAGAATGTGCAGGTGGCTGTGTTTGTTGTGTTCTTCATTTTCTATGTCCTGACACTGATTGGGAACATCCTCATTGTCATAACTATTATCTATGACCGTTGGCTCCATACCCCCATGTATTTCTTCCTCAGCAACCTATCCTTTATCGATGTCTGCCACTCCACTGTCACTGTCCCCAGGATGCTGATAGACACCTGGTCAGAGAAGAAGCTCATCTCTTTTGGTGCCTGTGTGACTCAGATGTTCTTCCTGCACCTGTTTGCCTGCACGGAGATCTTTCTCCTCACGGTCATGGCCTACGATCGGTATGTGGCCATTTGCAAACCCTTGCAGTACATGACTCTGATGAACTGGAAAGTGTGTGGGGGGCTGGCTGTGGCCCTCTGGACAGGGGGGACCATCCACTCCATAGCCCTAACCTCCCTCACCCTCAAGCTGCCCTACTGTGGTCCTGATGAAATTGACAACTTCTTTTGTGATGTACCTCAGGTGATCAAACTGTCCTGCACTGACACCCGTACCATTGAGATTCTCATCATCTCCAACAGTGGGCTGATTTCCGTGGCCTGTTTTGCGGTTCTCGTGGTTTCCTACGCAGTCATCCTGCTGAGTCTGAGGCAGCAGGTCTCCGAGGGCAGGAGGAAGGCCCTCTCCACCTGTGCAGCCCATCTCACCGTAGTCACTCTGTTCCTGGGGCACTGCATCTTCATCTACTCCCGTCCAGCCACCAGCCTCCCGGAGGACAAGGTGGTGTCTGTGTTTTTCACTGCCGTCACCCCCCTGCTGAACCCCATCATCTACACCCTAAGGAATGAAGACATGAAGAATGCTTTGAACAAGTTAATAGGTAGGAGGGAAGGGAAAGAAAAGAAATAAAAATATCTAAGCCCTGAAGATGCTTCATGCTTCAGATCAAAGAAATGCCTTGCAAAGACTAAGTTCCATACTGTTTATCAGACTGCACTCATGTGCTGCATAGGGACGTTTGGGTCACTGATGAATGATAGACTGCATATAGGACAGTGATCTCATAAGATTATAATGGAATTGAATTTTCTGTAAGAAATGGAGGGACATGTGGTTCAGGAGGAATTTCTTTTTCTCTGATGGAAGCAATATCTGTGGGGCTTGACCAAAGAATCTCTCTCACTCATAGCACCTCAGTTTTGAATGCACAGATTACATCCCAGCCAGTCAGCCACTGACCTTTTTCATTACAGAAGAGCCTGTCCCCGCAATGCTACATATCCAGGGGGCCACTACAGCCCTTTCAGATCTAGCCTGATGGCCTTCCAAGTACATTCGTGCAAATTCTTCGCTGAAGTCCTATGACCCTGTACATAAGTCCACAGAAGCCACCTTAACAAGTATTAGGTGTCACTGCCACTTTAGTAAAAGCTTTTTGTGGTAGTGTGGAGCCAGCCTGTCCCTGTATTTTGGAGATGTTTTCAGATTGTAATAATGTAAAGCATAGATAAGTTTTATTTCTTCCATCAATTCAATGGCAGAGAAAGCCCCCTTTTTGGCAGATAGGATCAATGAAACCAAAAACAAATTTCTAAATTATTGAATTATCAGTTCTAAACCCTCTCCATGTGTGTATGTGCACATGTGTGTGTGTGTGTACCACAAAATTCCTTAATCTGACCACTGCTCCATCATGCAATAGCTAAAACCGCATTGCCATGACAATCCCTTATGTTCTATCTCTCCATGATGATTGCTGATTTGTACTGATCCTCAGACCACTTTGCACTCCCTCCTGACAGTCAGTATTAAGGTAATCTATGCCTTACCCAGCCAGTTGCTCCTTGATATTTACAATCAGTCCAGCCCACATCCCTGTTCACAGAACAGCATTGACAGCTTTGATGTTCTATTTCTGGCCCTTTTGAAAGAAAGTGTGACAGTATTTATAAAGTCTACAGACTATACAGTAATGTCCTAGGCCTTCACATCCACTCACTACTTACTCACTGACTCACAACTTCCTGCCCTGCAAGTTCTATTCATGGTAAGTGCACTATACAGGTATAACATTTTTTATTTTATGCCATATTCTTACTGTGCATTTTCTATGCTTAGACACACAAATACAATTGTGTTACAATTGTGTACAGTATTTAGAATAGTAGCTTGCTGTACACGTTTGCAGCCTAGCAGCAATAGGCTATCCCATATAGCCCAGATGTAGGCTATACCATATGGATTTGTGTAAGCACCCTCTATGATTTCACACAGGAAATCACCTCATAATGAATAGCTCTGAACCTATCTCCATCAAGTGTCACGTGACTGTATATGTCTTATAAAATTATCTTCAGGCCCTATATCTGACAATCATCGCAATAGCTATGATTTTTAGTATCTTCCATGTGCTGAAAATTATTCTAGGCACTTTGCATTTACTTGATTTTCACAAACCTGTGAAGTAAGTATTATGCTTCTTTACACCTGAGGAAACGTAAGTTCAAAGAGAACAAGTAGCGTACTCAAGGTCACCTAGCTAGGAGACAATGAAGGCAGAATGTTACCTCAAGTGTATCAACATAAACTCACAGGGGAAAGCCGGGACGGCTCAGCGGGTTGAGCGCTCGCTTTGAGGCCACGAGGACCGAGGATCGAATCCCGGCTCCGGCCCAGGCAGGACCCACATGCTGAACTGGGGAGTTCCCACAGTTCGGTTCTCTAGCTGTCTCTGTCTCTGTCTCTCTCTCTATCTGTCAAAAAGTAAAATAGAAATAACTATGCACTGAA
>PVKE010008812.1:31607-46689 GCA_004027555.1 Craseonycteris thonglongyai | reverse complement strand
TCTCTGTCAAAAACAATAAAAATAAATCTTAAAAAAAAATTATCAGAAATTAATCTGAAAGATTAGGCCTCACCTCAAAACACAAACTATGCAGAACAGTCAGTGTGGGGGTGGGGGTGGGGGGTGATATTTCCCTGGAAGTGGCCAGGTAGCTGAGGCTGATTGATTCAAGAGCTCCTATCAAAGCCTTGGGATTCTAATCCACCCCTAGACCACAAATAAGGTGAGAAAGCCCAGTGATAATTCAGCAATTGTCTAAAGAGTCCCATATGGAATCCACACACAGTTCCTCTGCTAAAAATTTAGCCTATGGAAACAGACATACAACAAGATATACAACAAGATGTACAACAGGCAGCAAGCACAGCTTGTCATAAAAAGCAAAAGCCCAGGGTCCAACCAAAGAGCTGAATTCTACAGAAGAAAAATGATCACACCACCACGGAAAAGCATACTTTCAGCAGGTCCACGGATGCCAAGGGTGTGGGAGGGGACGGACTGACAACAAAGAGCAAGAAGGGACGTTCTGGGCAACAAAACGTTCTTTTGGTACTATTGTGACTTTTGTCAAAACTTAACAAAATTGGTTAATTTTCTTGTATCTAAATTGTATGTTACTAAAGTCGGTTTTAGAAATCATAGTTTCAAAGATTACATGACATAAGTTCAGGATATGATCCTACATGAATAAAGGATACAAAAGTACTGAGATGCCCACAAAGAGATATGACCACACTAAGAATTCAAATGAAAAGACATGAAGTTATGAGTGATGTTTTTTTGTTCTTCACCTCTTCATTAGTGGCCACATGTTCTACAAAGCCCTAATAACTAACACATCATTTACCTGCTCCAGTATAAACGTTTTCTTTTAGACAACCTAATTTTGCTCAGCATGTTTCTAAGGAATTAGTAATCCAGCAGAACCTCATCTCCATGCTTCAGAGATTACAGACACGGCCCCAGCCGCAGCACCAAGTTTACCCTCACAGCTGTCCCAGAACACTCGTCATCAAATACCGTAAATCTCAGGTGCTGGAAATGTGGGATTAAACACAGAATGAACAAGTCTGGGGTGTGGGGGGGACACCAGCGGCTCCCCTACAGGGGAAGCCCTCAAATCTCCGTGTGGCACACAGGTAACGTTCGTGTTACAGGTGGTGGTCTCCTCCTTACGAGTTCAGTGCAACTGGGAAGTGATTATGCGAGGGCAAGAGGCAGGACGCACATGTACATGCAGGAAGGCTGATTTTACCAAAGAAAATGAGAATCATAAAGTAGGAATACATTTAAATCAAGTTTGTCCAGCCCATGGCCCACAGGCTACACGTGGACCAGGACGGCTTTGAATGTGACCCAACACAAATTTGTACACTTTCTTAAAAGATTATGAAATTTTTTTCAACCTTTTTAGCTCCTTAGCTATCATTAGTGTTAGTGTATTTTATGTGCAGCCCAAGACAATTCTTATTCCAGTGTGGCCCAGGGAAGCTAAAAGGTTGAAAACCCCTAATTTAAATGTTTCATTTATTTATTTATTTGGTTTTTAACTGTAAAGCCATGTTTTCAGGTTTTAAAGATTTATTTTATTGTTTTGACAGAGAGAGACAGGGAGAATGGGGAGGGCCCAGAGAAGTCTCCATAGTTGTACATCATCAGTTTTCGACATGGTTTCATTTCACACAGGTGGGCAGGGGCCACACAGGGCAGGAACTGGGCTGGGGGCCTTCTGCACAGGAATGGGGGGGAAATGCCCCTGAGAGATGGGGGCAGAACCAGGGGCCTCCCACAAGGGAAGCTCAACCCAACGAGAACCAAACTGGGGGCACACCCCAGTTCCGCATATGGGTCCACATGGGCTGGGGCCGGGATTCGATTCTCCAACCCCAGGGCTGCAAAGAGAACGCTTAACCCACTGAGCCATCCCAGCTCCCCCTAAATATTTTATTTTTAAAGATTTATTTTATTGTTTTTGACAGAGACAGAGAAGGAGGAAGGCCCAGAGCAGTCTCCATAGTTGTACGTCATCAGTCTTCAACACAGTTTCACTCTACAGGTGGATGAGGGTCTGTGCAGGGCAGGAACCAGACCGGGGGCCTCCCGCGTGGGGGACACATTCCCTTGAGCTGGGGCCTCCTACATGGAAAGCACATCCAGGGCAAGAGCTGAACCAGGGGCTTCCCACATGGGAAGCTTGCCCCGGCGAGAACCAAACTGGGGGCACACCCCAGTTCAGCATATGGGTCCGCGTGGGTCAGGGCCAGGATTTGATTCCTTGGACCCTGGGTTGCAAGACAAGTGCTTAACCCGCTGGGCCATCCTGGCTTCCCCTGTTTTGATCAAAGTAATATGTGCACTTACAATAGTTCTTCGATTCTTACAGGGACTTTTTACATTTTAACTCTGAAACTGGGAAGCACAGGCTATTATGTGTTAGTTTATTTGGCACTTTTCTCTTTCTCAGCTATATGTAAAATATGGGTACATCCATCAGATATTCAACAGCATCTTACAGTCAATGAACTATGACAGTTAAAAAAGTCAACACAGTATTAAAAGGTTCCTCCCATGCCTCTCCATCAACCACTCTGGCAGCTGCTTCCCAGTTTTTGAGCTCAATTGTTATCCCTTCAAAATTTCTCAAGAATATACCCTACGCTTTAAGCTTCCTGATGTATGCATTTTAAGATGTCATCTACTATTTTCCTATTATAGTGAGGATTTAGGTCACTTTCATATATCCTTACATCCTTTTCTCCTCCCCAATGCTCCCAAAATAAATGTATCACTGTTTTATTCTTTTTCAAAATTAATTTTCAACATTATGACTGCTAAGTACTATTCATGGCTGAACCAAAGTTATACTATGTTAATATTTCTTTTTGCTTGATTTAGTTGGTCCTAAAGTTTGATTTTTTGTTGTTGTTTTTTTTCCTCAGTCTTCCATTTATCTATTACTAATTCTTCTTAAACATACTCTAACAGCTCTGGAACAATGCCTAGTATAACTTCTCCATAATGAAATGCAAATATTCCACGAATATTATCCACCCTCTCCCACAGGGTCTCCTGCTGCTCCCAGTCTGGACTGGCTATTCTCAGCACTGTTCCGGCATTATCCCGAGACTCTCCTGGACCACGATTCTAAGTCAGGTCCCTCATTACCTGAACTCTAGGTCTTCACTGATATTACTCATTTTGGTGAAACACATTCCAGAACTTAGTGCTTAAATGAGAAAGAGTCTATGGGAGATAAATTTGAGTACTTGCATTTCTAAAGATGCCTCACACTTTATAGGCAATTTGGCTGGGTATAGAATTCTAAGCTGAAAATCCTTTTCTCTCACTTCTGAGAGCGTTTCAGAAGCCATGACCATTCTGATTTCTGATCCTTACTGTTTTGTTTTTTTCTCTCTATAAAAGGCTGATCCTTAGTGTTTTCAAATTTCACAATATTGAGACTTGGCAGCGTTCTTTTTCATTGATTAAGCTGAGCACTGAGTAAGCCTTTTCAACCTGGAAACTCATATCCTTCCATTTTCTTACTACATTTTCTTGCATTATATTTGTATTGAAAATTTTCTTCTATTTCTTTCACAATTCTTCCCCCACCAAAGTTTTCTCCTCTCTTTTTAAAACTTTGTTTATTGGATGTTGGGCTTCCTAGATAGATAATTTTCCATTTCTCGTCCTTCTTCCCACATTACTCATCTTTACCCTTTTATTATGGGCATCATTTTTTATTTTCAAGAGTTATTTCTTTAGTCTCCGACTGTTCCCTGTTGTGGCATCCTCCCTTCTGTGCCCGGATCAGCCAGGCCGTTGGTTCCGTGCATGTAAGTACTCTGCTATGACCCAGCCCTGGGAGCAGGCTCCCTGAGCCTGGCAACAGCATTACGCGTCTCCTCTTGCCAGTCTGGCAGCACATCAAACACCTGGTTCTCGCTCCAGGCCTTGCCAGAGGCCCTGACTCAGGTAAGCCTTGTTTCCCAGAACTCATTCATGACCTGGCCCACAGAATGCCCCAGAAGGGGCTCCTGTCAATACTCAAGGAAGGGAAGTGGACCAACAAACACTCTGTTCCTCTCATCTCCTGGGCTCCTCCATCTGATAGACACAAGACTACCTTCTCTTTAGTCAGGCTTTGCTTCCTAATTAAGTTTTTCAAAACGAAACAATAAATGAGGTAGCACTATAAAGAAAAGAAAGGGGAAGCCAAGTTAAGCACTCGCTTTGCAGCCCTGGAGACTGCGGATCGAATCCTGGCCCCCGGCCCGTGTGGACCCATATGATGAACTGGGATGTGCTTCGCATGCGGGAGGCCCTCAGCCCAGTTCCCCACACACACACACGACCCCCGCGTGGCCCCCGCCCACCTGTGTGGAATGAAACCATGTTGGAAAACTGATGACATACAACTATGGAGACTTTGGGCCCTCCCCCTTCTCTCTGTCTCTGTCTCCTTCCTGTCTCTGTAAAAAATAGTAAAATAAATCTAAAAAAAAAGAAGAAAATGGTTAACATAAAAGCAAGAATAGCAGTTCCTGAGATGGGACAGGGAATAGGGAAAAGGGTGAGGAGGAAATGTTCCAGTTTTAAGCCAGGTGGTGGATACCACTCAGGTATGCATGTGTTATCATTAAGCTTTGTGTATACATTTTCCATGCTCCTCTACAAAGATATGCTTCACAGTGAGTTGCTTTACTCTGCCTGGCACAGGGAGGGTTGTGGAGGGGTGAGATCGGCGTAGAAGTCAGGCAGTGAGCCAGCTTTTTCAGTGGAGATCCCCAAATGTCCCCATCTGTGGATTGGTTTCCCCCAAAGGGTTCAGGCCCCTTTCGGGGGAGCATAGGCCTGGCTGGCAGACAGAGACAAGCAGCAGGCAAAGCTGAGCTCTCTCAGCTCAGTACAGAGAACCTCCCTTCAGGCCTTCAGCCTCCACTCAGCTCTCCCCTCCACCACGCCTGGGATCTCAGGTTCTCCGGAGAATGAACCTGGGAACTCCTGCAGGACTCCGTGGAGGGCGTGAGTCACCTGAGACCCAAGCAGTCCAACCACCCAGTGCCCACCTTCCACACGCCACAGGTTTTCAGCCGCACACTCCGCTTCCTGCTGCACGCAGTCACCGGCACCGCTGAGCTGGAAGCCTTCGTGGGGCCCTGCACTGCGGTCCCCACCTCTGCGAAACGAGCTACTAACTCCCTGTCTGCAAGGAAGCTGCTTTGGACTCACACAGAGTTCTCACTGCACACAGCCTTGAAAACAAGATGATTCTATAAGCGGAAGAACCTGCATTCCCCAATGAGACCTCCAGAGGCACAACTCCTAGCTCACATTTTCAGTCTAAGACATTCTGTAAGATCCTGGGTCACTAGTTTCCATACCTCCGAGGGTCCAGTTCGTGGTCCTTGGATCCAGTCACTAATTCTGGATGAATTCGCACGTGCTCCATCATTGGCTAGAAGAGTTTGATTGAAAAATTAAAGAGAGCTGGATTTCTGTGGTTATCTCCACACAACAGAATATTATTTGACAATAAAAAGGAATAAAGCACTGACACATGCTACAATATGGATGGATCTTGAAGTATCATCTTAGGTTAAGGTGACCAGACGTCCCGCTTTTGGCGAGACAGTTCCGATTTTTAACAATTTGTCCTGTGTCCCGCGGCATTTTTAAAAAGTCCCGATTTTGGGAAAGAATGCACGACAAGCTAGGGAACGGCGGGAGATAGACCCAATTTTTAATCAAGAACCCCCTCTCCCCCGGTCAATGGTATCCCGCTTTACCAATGTTAAAATATGATCACCTTATCTTAGGTGAAAGAAGACAGCCCCAAAAGACCACATATTATATGACTCTACTTCTGAGAAATGTCCAAGACAGGCAAGTCTAGAAAGGCCAGAAGTATCAGTGGTTGCCTAGGGTTGGGGCTGGGGGTGGGGTGGCTTGGGCTAGGGGGTCTGTGAAACTTCTTTTCAAAATACCCCTGTCTACCATTTAATACAGAAGTTATAGATGCAGCCTGTCTACACAGTATCAAACCAATGAGCAGCTCTCATTTACCTTGACCACTTCTTCAAAAGTCTCCAAGTTCTCCTTCATGCTGTAGTGAGACCGCAGAAAGGAGACAAAGTTGCAAGGGTACATTCCATAGAGGCGATGAAAGAGAGCGTAAACACTGGCATGAAGATGGACAAGATAGATTTCTGTCACGTGGCCTAAAAAAGGAAAGTACTGACTCTTAGCTGGACACAAGACTGATATTTGCAAAACTACCAGCACGACATTATGTTACGTACAGTCCCACCCTGCTCCAAAGAAACTAGCACGCTCACTGGGACATGCTGTGTCTTCCCTCCTCCTTCCACATGCATATGGGCAGACCCTCAGAACCAAAAGTCTGTAGTCTGTCACTACAGACCAGCCGAGTAAGGCCACAATATCCCACAAGGTCAGTCCTAGACTGCGACAGCACAGACCAAAGGTGTTGTTCACATTACTGACAATCAGCAAGTTCTCCATCTGAGCTCAGAAGCAGAAGCTGTCTCCACAGCCATGCTTACTTGTGACTACAGCGGACGAACCCAAGGTATATCCTCATCTGGCGAGGGACAACCTCCCATTTCTGTAACATTCTACACATCCTTCCTTCACAGCTCACGACCTGTTCCTCAATAATGAAAGCATCCCCCTGGCAGATACAACAGGTACACAGACCTTTACCTGGTTTCTTCAGGCACCACGACGAAAGACGGCCAAAAATATCAAAGAAATCGTGAAGGTGCTGCTTCCCTGACTGGGGGATCATTGGGAGCATGGTTATCAACACTAACACGCCTGTTGTGAGGACGATGACATCGGTGTCCATCTGCAGAAAGAAAGGTCAAGCAAGAAGAAACACGTGTCAGCTGCAGCACAATGGCACACGAAGGTTCTAGATACCAAGGAGGCCACCGGTGAGAGGGGTGCTCAGACTCCGTTCCCTGCCCCTACATCCTTAAGAGCTGTGGAGAGACAACTGAGACACCCAACAGAAAAACTACGAGGACCAGTGCTTGTCATGAGTCTGCAAAGGCCGCTCTGGAGCCCCTGGTGACATCATCAGGGAGAGGACCTTACACTGCGCTTCGTGACTCCCAAGTCCTAACGCCTGAGGATGTCGAGTGACTGAAGGTAGAGGAAGAATGAGAAGCTGCTTTTTAACAGAACAAAGAAACACTGCTATTTTTGCTCATTCAAGCAAATACCAAAATATTTACCTTCAAAAAGTCAATTTTAAAAAACACTGCACGTTGACAAGCAACGCCACCAATTTTTTAAAGGATTACAAAAGAAGCACAACTTAAGAAATTAGCACAGCATTAACAAGTCTATTCAATGGCTCACCTTTGTGGCAGTATTTAGAAATCAGCAAATAAGATACGGTGACCTCTAACCGTGTCTGCAGCTGAAATATCGAGTCATATAACTTTAGGCTAATTGGAGACACTTGATAACCAATGGATAATGAATCAACTAGACTAGCTACAGCAGCTCACCTGACCCATAATTAAATCATGAGTGTCTGCCAAGTAACTGGGATTCAGATTTAAGAAACAAGATAGTAATCAGAAGACTCCCATGGAGGCTAAGACAGTCATTATTCCTATTGAAAAAGGAATCTCTGAGTCTAGAAATCAAGTTTTAAACATATTTAGTTCTTACATCAAGCACCCTACCATTTGTTATGGCAGATATCCAAGAAGAGGAGCATAAAATATTGGTAGAAAAATCGAGAATATATTATGAGTTCCAGTAAAAAGGACTAACCCTAATTTTATATCACTCTAACTGAAGACTTGGGTAATAATAGTCCATGAGCAATTTTTACCCTTTTGGAAAAGTATTAATAATTTTACAAGCTAAACTAAATGGTGTGCCTCAATTATATTCTCATCAATCCATTCACTTAAAAATTTAAGTTGTTAAAACTGTTCTTGTTCTTTCTTAACATACATGCACATGTTATGACACCTTACCACTGTGACTCTTTAGAACCCACCTCTGGGGATAATAAAACAGTTACCCTCGTTGGCAGAGACAAAAATCAATTTGCACTGTGCTGTCAGATGAACCCAAAGATACTGCCATCCTGGAACAAACACTACTGAATATTTTCATGTCTCTGGGAGGTGCAGGCAGTTAATATTAACCACATTCTCTCTCTTTTTTTTTTTTTAAGTTTTATTTATTTATTTATTTTTTTTTTGACAGAGAGAGAACTGAGCTGGGGGAACTCCCCAGCTCAGCATATGGTTCCACACAGGCCAGGGCTGGGACTCGATCCTTGGTCCCCGGCACTGCAAAGTGAGCGCCCAACCCACTGAGTCATCCCAGCTTCCCCATTTTCTCATTTTAAAGATAGGAAACAAATCCAGGAACTAAAACAGATTAAAAAGCAAATAGCCCTGAGTATTTCAACCACCACTGTCAAAATGAAAACCATACAGTTCTATTTCAGTCTGGCCTCCCTGTGTAGAAAAATGTACTAAGGTTAGTGCAAAAAAGCAGACTGCAACTCAGGAGCTGCAACCAGACGTGCTCAATGGCTGAAAAAGCCTTTTACCCTTTCCTGTCACCTAAAAAGGAACTTAGAAGCAGGGGCTCCCCAAAGACAAACCAGTATATTTTTAACTGAGGGGCGGCTAGGCAATGATGAAATCGAAGGGGGCTGAACAGCGTCACGTTGAACCAACAGGACAGACATGGTACCATGGGTGTTGGGACAACAGGCACTTGACAGTCCCGGTACAGGGATGCACTGAGAACTCACTCGCTATTTAGTGAGAAAAACCAAACGCCTAGGAGTTTCCAGACTCTCAGAGTTAAACCTTGCTGCTTGGAGCTACATAACATTTCAGAAACACTATTCACAAAGCCATTTCGTTCGAATCCTCACAAACATCGTACCTTGAGACATTTTAGCAGAGAAGGCAAGAGAGGTGCTTGGCAGAGCTTATGCTTCCAAGATGGCTGCAGCCTTATGACGTGCCCCAGCAATGAGAGGGTGGATAACCGAGAGGCGGCTTTGCCCACATATTCATTCATTTTGTCCAAGAGGTGCTAAAAATGTGAAAGAACAAGGGCAATATGTCTCAATAAAGCTGGTGGGGGGGGGCGGGGGGATGTCAAGGGAAATCCTCACATGAACGGATGGGGTTAACAAAAATAAATAAAGGCAGCGGGAATGCACTCCAGTCCCATAAGTCTTCCCTTCGATGTAAAGCAAGGGTCATGCAGGCAGAGAGATCACAGTCAAGGTTTTCAAAACCCTGCAGACAAACAAAACGCTGTTGCCTTTGGCCTGAGAGGCCAGGCAGTCTGCAGTCCCTGAGAAAGGGTGCCCATAACACAGGCCGGCCCGTGGGAAGACACTCTTCAGCAGACCGTCTTTTGCAGGCACAAATGGGCCACTTCTTAGAGGAGCTGCTGGTCTCAGGGCTGGGAGGTAGGCTGAAGCTGTGATGGAACCTGCTGAAAGCAGCTACTTACGGCTGCAGTGGCCCCACCTCACGGTTGGCCCAAACATAAAACAGGTTGAAGCAGAAGATAAAATCCAGACCAGAGTAAAAAAATAAAAATAAAAAGATGTACTGTGAAAGGCAGACAATGGCAAATCCTAGTAAAGCCACTAGCATGTGAACTCATATCTGCCATTACAGTGCCTTGTTAGCTGCCTCCCACCAACATAAGATCAAAAAGAAAACATAAGGAACCGTCCAAGTGCCCTGTACTGACAAAAGGACTCACCAAGTAGCCCCATTAGTTACCTGCACCTACAGACTTTCCCACATGAATTAAACGTCAAAAAATCCTAGCCAAAGCAGGGTTTAAAGAGGGCACCTTGCGGATCAAACTATCAATTGTATTGGGATTACAGGATTTCTGTAAACAGCAAGGTCTTAAAAAGCCCAAGTAATGCTTCACTCTGTAAACTTCTCAGAAAACAGGTCCCACGTATTCTTTTTACACGTGGTTATGACCTTGGACCAGCCAGCACCCTGTGACACAGAAATGGGCGGAGGGAGCTGTGCATGGCTGTGCAGAGCCGCTGGCACAATGCTACACTAGCACACCCCCGCAGCTACCTTATCATGTGGCTCTTGCAAGGTCGTCAGGATCTGCAATACCGTCTGAGAATTGGTTTCCAGGTAATAATCCACCAAGGTGTTTACAAGCATCGGACCACGGTCTAAACAAAGAAAAGGGCCGTTTATAATAGTTATTTACTTCAACATTCTAAATTTACCACAAAGAGCTGCCCGTTGCAAAAATCCAGAAAATGTTTTTTATATGCTACCCAAAGTTACATGAAGAACTGTATCTCTGTCTCCTTACATTAATTTAGGTTTAAAAATAGGATTATACCAAGTTTATTTGCCTAAATATGCCTAAAAGCACATGAAAGGCTATCTTCTTTTTTATTGCTTTTTAAAGAATAATTCATGTCTACTGTTAACAAGTCAGACTATATGGAAGGACATAGAAAAAAAGTGGAAGACCCTCCCCCCGCCTCCCAAGCCACTCTGTAGAGACACAACCCTGAGTTTGGTGAATGTCCTTTCAAATCTTTCCCTGCTTGTATAAGCTCACATGCATGCACACACACACACGCACACATACACAGCCCCACGTCCATGTACCCATAGCCTGTGCGCGTTTCCACTCAACAAGGTGTGCAGGCACGGTCCCATGGCAGCACCTGCCTTACTGACCTCGTCCTCCCCTGTGTGGCTCTACATAACTTAACCAGCCACCTACGAAGGATCCTGGTTTTTTCCCATTTGTCACTATATTTCATTCAAGGCTATAATGAAATACACATTCTTGTAAGTGAACCAAATGGTACACATTTTTAAGTTGATAGATATCCCAAAAGGATGAACACCCATTTGTTCTCCTGATAACAACGTCCATTTCTATGATCATTATTTACTTTTTACCAACCTGGCAAGCCAAAAAGGGTACTGTGTAAATTCGTATTCCTTTGCTTAAAGAAAGGTTAAGCATTTTTCATATGAAAACATCACATATCTGATGTACAGATAAGATGATATATCTGGGCTTTGTCTTAAAACATTGGGTGGGGAAGAGCCAGGGAGGTACGACAGAAGAATGGCTGACACTCAGGCACTGGGCTTGTGGGCTTCACCATGGGATCTTACTTCTATGTTTGCGTGTATAGTTGAACAGTTCCACAATTACAAGCTAAAAACACATATAAAGTGAATCTACCCAAGGTGGTTTTAAAGATTCTCGTCAGAAGATAAAAACCGGAATTTATCGGCAGGATGCTAGTCACCTCTAGGGCAATCTCTTCTGAGTGGCAGATAAGCTCAGACAACACGGTCCTGCTCACCGGAAGTGAGGTTCTCTCTAAAGACAGCTGTGACGTCATCGCGCACACTCAGCACAGAGGAGTCCAGCATGGACAACAGCTCCCCGGTATTCGCTTGCTGGGCCATTATCTTACACAAATGTGCTGGGCCGGGTCCAGGACATTTGTTAAAGACTCTGAAGGTTCTTCATTGGTGCCGCTGCCAGACTGAGAGAAAGGAAGAGGACAGTGTGACAAAATAGTCCCACTGTTCCCTGCAAACAAACGATCTGCAAAGCAAACCAGAGCGTGTGTTCATAGCTGTGAAAAGTGTGTCCAGAACTTGCTGATAAAGAAGCTCGAGTGTGTGAAGAGAAGAATTCTATCTCTGACAAACTTATGAAGAGGAGTTCTATGGAATGTATCAATCAGAGAGAAACCTAAAAAACGGATACCAGTCAGAACCAATCATCACAACAACTTAATAAAAGAACCAAACCCAAGTTTTATTCCTACTTTCGATTTTACCTTGGGCTTCGGCTAAGATTACGGTATCCTTATGTTTCAAATCACCGATCTAAAAAGTAGATGAGCTATTTTCAGAAAAAAAACTAAAAGCACCAAACTTTCTTCTTGACAATAGCATCAATGTCTATAAGTTAGTATAGCTGATTGGGTCACAAGTCCCTCAGGTCAACTCCTAGCTTGGACCAGCGGTCACTTCTCTATTTTAGCATATACTCCTCATCCTAGACATCTATCACACACCCAAATGCCGTGGGTCACCGAAAGTAGCGGGGTGCCAGGGTGCACCGAACCCTTCCAAACTCAGTTCTTCATGGGAGTGGAACAGCTGCCTCATCTTTATATAGAAAAAAAAAAAAAAAAAAAAAAAAACTCATCCCCCACATGTGGCTATGCAAATTCAGTTATGTATTTCTCCGCACTTCGGGCCCCAAAGCTCTATTTTCATAAACAAATAATAACAACTACTGTTTATTAGACAGGCACTGCACACCTTTCACAAACATCATGGAATATATGTCTTATTCTATCGTATGATTGGTTTTTCTGGTGTACTTGACAACACAGCCCCAAGCCCTTAACCCATTTCCCATTTATAAAAAAGAAGGTGCAGCTCGCTGCTGCATTCATTTAATTTTACATAAAATATACTCTTTGAGGCTGAAGCAAGTCTGACTGGTTTTCAATGTGAAAATAAAATATAAACACTGTTCTTTATTTCTAAACAGAACTTGTCTCTAATCCTAATGTAACAGAAATGTGTATGATGATTAGCATTTAATATTTTTCATGTATAAGAATGCTACATTTTCTAGGATTTGACATTTTCAGCAATTGACAATTACTATATTTTGAAATGGAAATACTACTAAAAACAATGCTATATATAGAATGATGTCATTTATTTTCAAAGATACTAGAGCAATGCAAAAATAGTAACAAAAGCGAGATATTTCATGGCAAACTTTGGGGGTGGGGTTAGGACTATGATCCGTGAGTTATGTAGGGGTAACACTGTACCTACAAGTACCACCGGCAAGTATTCTAGGGGCAACGGGAAGTGGGTTACACGTGACATTAAACTAGCTTGTGGTGAGTTTGGCTCTTATTAGCTCTCTGGGAAGTCACCAGTTTTAAATGGGAGTGACAGATTCGGTTTCCATATTCAGTCTCTTGGGGCTGTTTGGCGGCAAATGAATCGTAGGGGAGCAGGGAGGACAGTGGGGGAGGCTCTTGTGCCCCTGTTTCTAGAGGGACATGAGGGAGGCTTGGACTGCGCTGACGACAAAGGGGACAGTGAGATCAGGGGGCTTGCTGACGGGTTAGATGTGAGGGACAGAGTGGTGGAAGAGGCCAGGACACTACCTAGACTTCTGCTTTAGGCTGATGGGTCGTGCCTCTGACTGAGGTCCAGGGCCTGCAGTGACAGGGTTGGGGTACGTTGCGTGGTGGGTGTTGAGAGTCAAGGCACCTACAGCACTGTGTTGTGGCATGCGGCCACCAAACGTAACAGTAAAGTAGATGGAAAGTGGCTTTGGCATGTGGACACAGCAATGTACTGACCCAGGTACTGACTTTTGGCTTCTTTTTTCTCCTCTGTTTTCTATATGTGAGTGTTTCCAAGAGGAAGAGAGACTTTCACAGGTGTAAGCGGATGTTTCATGCGCCTGTGGTGCTAACCTCTTTAGTGACTTTTCCTAGCCAGTCCCCCATAGGCTGTGAAGTGTGTTCAACGTGTATGTGTCTCACCCACCAAGTCCAGTTCAAGCTGGTCCCTTCCTCTCTTGTGCACCCACTGGACCATGTCACAACTAGTGATGTACAACTGTGGAGACTGCTCTGGGCCCTCCGCCTTCTCTCTCTTTCTTTCTCTCTCTCTCTCTCTCACCTTCTCTCAAACAATAAATCTTTAAAAAAGAAAAAGAAAAAAGCATGAAATGCTCAAACACATTTTGTACTCACTAATCAAATTTCAAAACAGATTTCAGAAAAATGCTTTTCAGAGAATTTCTTGTAGTTTTTTGTCTACAATGGCTAAAAATTTAAATGAGAAGCCACCCTCCCCCAACCAGCAGACTGAGTAGAGGCCTTACCTGTTCTGGGGACGCTTGGTAATTCAGTTTCCAGTGCTGTCAACCTGGTGTCTTTCATGGTCACTGAAGGGGAAAAAACACACATGTGTAATGTCCTACTGTGAAGTGAACCCCGAACGCAACCAGAGGGAGTTGAGGGTTCATCTGGTTCAACCTTCATCCTCCTCTGTCCCTGACAGGTGGCCATCTGCTCACCACTGGAACAGACACTTATAATCACTGGGCACACATATCTGTCCCTGTCTACATTCCTGAACAGCCGGTTGCTGGAAAATTCTTTATATTCTGCTGCACTTGTAACCACTGCCTTTTGTTACTGTTTATCAGCACTATAAACAAATGGGCAGGAAATGGGCAGGACGGGCTCTAAAAGCAGAGGGCTCCGAGCTGGACTCCAAGCTCTGCCCCTCACTAGCTGTATAACTTCCGGTGACTTAAGTCTATTGTCCAACCTTAAGGTACATCATCTGTACAGTGAGGAGAATGTGGGGAGAAAAGGCACCTTCTGGCGCAAAGCACCTCAGGGGCCTGTGTCGCCTCATCGCCCGCCGGCCCCACACCCCCACGAGGCCCCACTATCAGCCTCTCAGCCAATCCACCCTCATGCCCACTTCAGGAACATGTCCCTGTTGTCCCTGTGCCTGAGAGACCCTACCCTTATCCCTCCCAAGATGAGTCTTCACCCTTAAAACCTCAGCTTAGGGGAAGCCGGGATGGCTCGCACTCACTTTGCAGCCCTGGGGACCGAGGATCGAATCCCGGCCCCGGCTCATGCAGACCCATATGCTGAACTGGGGAAGTTTCCCTAGTTCAGTTCTCTCTCTGTCTCTGTATCTCTCTCCCTCTCTCTGTCAAAAACAATAAAAATAAATAAATAAATCTTTAAAAAAAAAAAAAAACAGGGACAAGCCGGGACGGCTCAGCGGGTTGAGCGCTCGCTTTGAGGCCACGAGGACCGAGGATCGAATCCCGGCTCCGGCCCAGGCAGGACCCACATGCTGAACTGGGGAGTTCCCACAGTTCGGTTCTCTAGCTGTCTCTGTCTCTGTCTCTCTCTCTATCTGTCAAGAGTAAAATAGAAATAAATATGCACTAAAGATAAAAT
>PVKE010008812.1:0-31507 GCA_004027555.1 Craseonycteris thonglongyai | reverse complement strand
GATAAAAAAAACAAACAAACAAAAAAAAAACTCAGCTTAAACGTTCACTTCCTCAGAGAAGCCAGCCTTCCCTTCCCTCCAACCCAAGTCCCAGACAAGGCCAGGCCCCCACTGTGCAC
This sequence comes from Craseonycteris thonglongyai, assembly GCA_004027555.1. Classification (NCBI taxonomy): domain Eukaryota; kingdom Metazoa; phylum Chordata; class Mammalia; order Chiroptera; family Craseonycteridae; genus Craseonycteris; species Craseonycteris thonglongyai. The sequence goes on along the minus strand of PVKE010008812.1, from coordinate 31,388 downwards.
TCTTAGCAGCCCGTACTTCTTTGTGTTGCTTACCACAACCCAATTGAATAAGTGCAGTTAGTTACTGAACACGTCTCCCTCACTAGAACAGAAGTTACACCCAGGGAGAGAAAGCAGCTTCTTCAGTCCCGTGGCTCTAGCAGCGACCAGTGTCTGGTACAGCAGGTCTTTGAATGACGTTATTTCATTCAATGCCCTTTCATCATAACGTTGCTTAGATGCCATAGGAACTCGACTCTTATTGATGTCAATTAGCCGATGATAGAATTGGTTTCACTGTATGTCATTTTGCTTAAAGTCAGAGAACCTACTGACAGTGTTAAGTGAGGACTTACTGTACTTGTTGACTGAATGACTAGGAGTTAAAACATTTCTTAAATAAGGGTACAAAGCCAAATTCTGCCTTCAGAAAAGTACAACCTTAATCTAATCCTTCTATATGACAAGCAAAAAATATCTGTAAAGGGCTATCATATCCCTACTTTCTTCTTCCTTCTGTCCAAATTATCTCATATTAAATATCTATGTTAAATATGAGTATATACTATAAATACATACATCCCAGTTTGCTTTTAAAATGTGGGTCCAGGGAAGCTGGGCTGGCTCAGTGGGTTGAGCGCTCGCTTTGCAGCCGCAGAGCCCGAGGATCAAATCCTGGCCCTGGCCCAGGCCAACCCATATGCTGACCTGGGGTGTGGCCCCCAGTTCGGTTCTTGCCGGGGCCTATGCAGGAGACTCCCGGCCCAGTTCCTGCCCTGCGCAGCCCCACGGCCACCTGTGGAGTGAAACGATATGGAAAACTAATGCTGTCCACTATGGAGAATGCTCTGGACCCTCCCCTCTCTCTCTGTCTCTCTCTGTCTCTGTCAAAAAACAATAATCTGTCTCTCTCTGTCAAAAACAATAAAAATAAATCATTAAAAAAAAAAAATGTGGGCCCTTCAAAATCTATTTAGTTCCAGGCTGAACACTGGACTGTAAGCTCCCAGGGCCTGTTTCTGCATTGGCACACACACGGCAAACACACCGTTTAGGGCAGTGAAGATGTCACCAGCTTCTGTGGTAGCCGTGCCAGGGTGAACACAGAGGATGAAAGCTGAGCTCCTAGTCTACACGCACCGGATTACACCAAGCACAGATAAGCTTGGAAACAAGCCCTTCAATATCCTGGTCAAAGTCAAACCAGAGGACTGAGCAACTTGCTGGCAATTAAAATCTCTTCCTCCAGATGACAAGATAATTATACCCCTTGTGGAGCACACTCTAGACATGAAACACAAATGGCCCTCGGTGGCACGAGCAAATGTGTGCGCAGTGCCGGGAGGCAGGCTGGCCTTTCAGTAAGGCCAACCAAACCATTCAGACCAAGGGGTGCCTGCCCGGCCACCCGGCCACAGCCACTCAGCCACACACACAGCTGGAATTAAAACACGGAGCCTCTAATCTTCATAATCTTAAAATCAGCTGTTAGTCCCATGAGTCATACAGACGTCCTCTTGCAATTAATTCCAGCTGGATCTTTTATCTGAAAAGGCATATCTAAGGCAAGGGTAAAATCAGGATATACACAAGATGAGATCTGAAAGCCTGCCCAGCCAAGACCACTGTCACAGATAAAGGCACTGGCATAGGACAACAGGTGACTTTCTGTCCAATGCTCAACACTGAGACTTCCTGGACGTCCTTATCGCCACACAAAAAAATTGTAACGGTAAAAAATCAGCACCAATGTAATGTTGGCATGTCAAAGGCCACCTGCCATTATTTATTATTTTCAAGTGTTTATTCACTTATTAATTTATATTTAAATCCTGTCCTATGGAGGTACCACTGGGTAGCATCATTCTGGTCAGTAAAGTGCAGTTTGACCTGTGCATCTGCTGATCAGAAGTGAGGAATGGAGAAAACCCTTCTCAAACATGTTTGCATCCCCTAATAGGTACGGATGGAAAGGCCAGTCAGAGCATAACAGGGTCAATCTGTGTTCTGACCTTCAAAAGCCAAATGAATGCCAAGCAAACAAAAACATGCCCCCAAATGCGTATTTTTCCTCTTTGATAGTTTGAAGTTATGCTCTCACCTAAATGCAACATTGTAACTGCACTTCCACAAGCAGTCTTTAATAAATAAAAGGTGGGTTTGAGGAAGATGAGAGCTCTGTACTTTAGTATTCTGAGATCAAACAGAAGAAACACAGGTCACTCTGTTTTCACAGTTCACCTTAATTTCATGCTTTAGGTGTTTACAGATTGACAGCTTAGACACCTGGACTACACACGAACTCCGGCCTCATAGCTGTGTATAGCTGTCATCAGCAGGACCTGTATACACTTTTGCACATATCTCTGCCCTCGGCAAGATGCATTATGAGGGGATGCCAGGATAGCTCAGCAGATGCAGTGCTTGCCTTACAACTGGCAAGGTCCAGGGATCGAATCTGTACCCTGCCCCGTGCAAACCTGTTCTCACCTCCCATGCAGGAGGCCCCCAGTTTGGTTCTGACTCACATGGCCCATAGCCATCTGTGTGTAATGAAACCATGTCACAACTAATGATGTACAACTATGGAGACTACTCTGGGCCCTCCCCCTTCTCTCTCTCACTCTCACCTTCTCTCAAACAATAAAATAAATCTTAAAAAAAAAAAGATGCATTATGAGCTGTGAGAGGGCTAAGAGCTATACACACCTTTATGAATACTATTGGCAAGTACCTCAAATACCTTTAGAAAGTATTTTATCTGAAAATCTCAGTTGAACATTCAGACTTGCGGAAAAGCAGTGTTGTGGGCAGCCTTCTAATACCTCCTAGGAGTCCCAGAACTGCAAATCACATAACAGATCACTACATACCACATCACCTAAGATGGTTGTGTACACACACACTTCTCTAAGATGAAAAAAAACAACTAAGGGTATTAAAAAAAAGCAGGTATCACTTCACTATAATTTGTCTTCTTTTTTTAAAAATGGGTTTTGAACTTTTTTTTTTATTATTGTTTTTGACAGAGAGAGAGAGAGAGAGCAAGAGAGAGAGATACAGAGACAGAGAGAGAACTGAACTGGGGTCACTCCCCAGTTCAGCACATGGGTCCGCACGGGCCAGGGCCAGGATTCGATCCTGGGTCCCAGGTGCTGCAAAGTGAGCACTTAACCCACTGAGCCATCCCGGCTTCCCCTAATTTGTCTTCTATACTTGTTTGTATCTAAAAATATTCAAAAACAACTCAAGACACAGGTCCAGCTATAGGTGGACTATTTCATTATCAAGTACAGTCTGTGTAAAGCGGAAATACTACACTATTATGTCAATACTATAGATTACAATATTATGTTAAGACACTACTATACTATTGTTTTTGCTTCTGACATGATTTATTAAGAGTAATATTCTACCAAGTATACTAAAGGTGCCTTCAGCACAAATGCATCCAAAAAGGGTAAGATCGTAGCTCCAATTCACTCTTCTTCCCAATGCACAAGAAAGAGAAAGAAACACTATTTGATACGTGAGGAAAACAGCTGATGGCAAAACCTGCCAAAATGTGTAGTCATGTGTGATTTAAATGGTCTCAGCAGTTGTAGTCCCTCTCAAGGTCATGAGCTGGGACAGGAGAGCTCCAGATTCTCCATTCAGAATTTTGTCATTAGGGACTGTCACAGACAATCTGCAGAAGCTTACATCCTATTTCAAAGGTGAATCCTTTAGTCATTTGCCTGAAGGGACAAAGCTTGATTTTGGTGAGGTACAAAATCTTCTTCCATAAATAATGTGCTTTATGCTTTGACTTTCCATTAGCATATACAAAATTATTTACCAAGAAAATGCAGGTGAAAACAGATACCATGTATGTTTCAAAAAAGTCACTATAAAGAGCTTCCCTAGGGGAAGCCGGGATGGCTCAGTAGGTTAAGCGCTCACTTTGCAGCCCAGGAACCAAGGATCAAATCCTGGGCCCGGCCCGTGCAAACCCATATGCTGAACTGGGGAGTGCCCCCAGTTCTGTTCTCACTGGGGTGAGACCCCGGCCCAGTTCCTGCCCTGTGCAGCCCTGCGTCCACCTGTGGAATGAAACTATGTGAAAAAACCGATGATGTGCAACTATGGAGACTGTTCAGGGCCCTCCCCCTTCTCTCTGTCTCTGTATCTCTCTCTCTCTCTCTCTCTCTCTCTCTCTCTCTCTCTGTCAAAAACAATAAAAATAAATCTTTATAAAAGAGCTTCCCCTAAAGAAATCTGAGCTAACTGTTAAGATTTCTTTAGGTTTCAAGTACACAGGACTAAAATAGAAATATCCATGGCATAAAGGCACAGGGTCTTAGTGTCTAGGACAGTGGTTTTCAACATGGTCCCCACACCAGCAACATCAGCATTAATTTGTTAAAAATGCAAATCCTTGGGCCTTGCCTCAGACCTCTGAACCAGAAGCTGTGGGAGTGGGGTCTTCTAGGTGATTTTAATGCCACTAAAGATTAAGACCAGGGGAAGCCGGGATGGCTCAGTGGGTTAAGCGCTCACTTTGCAGCCCTGGGGATCAAGGATCAAATCCCGGCCCCGGCCCGTTAAGACCCATATGCTGAGCTGGGGAGTGCCCTGAGTCCAGTTCTTGCCAGGATGAGACCCCGGCCCAGTTCCTGTCCTGTGCAGCCCCACGCCCACCTGTGGAATGAAACTACGTGGAAAAACCAATGATGTGCAGCTGTGGAAACTGTTCTGGGCCCTCCCCCTTCTCTCTGTCTCTGTCTCTGACCCTCTCTCTGTCAAAAACAATAAAAATAAATCTTAATACAAAAAACAAGATTAAGACCACTAACTAGTCTAGGAAGAAGGAAGATGAAGGCAAGAAATATATACATACGTACATACACACACACACACACACTCTGAGGTTCAAAGGAAAAAACAGTGCACAAACCTTAGGGAAAAACCCAATGGATTCTGCCAGGTGGTAAAGGTACCAGCGTAGACTGAACGCCAAGCCTGACTAGCATTTAGCAAGCTATACACCTGAGTTCTGCATTTCTGATTTTTTTTAAGTTGAATTCCCAGTGAAGTGTAAAGAATCTTCAATGTAAAAGTTTAACAAAGTGATTTATAATACAAACATAAGCTCATCTTTAAAAAAAAACAAAACTTTGTCCTTTCTTACCTCCTAATGGTTTTAAAAAAACAAAAAAACTGTTTTTAAAAAATCCCAAGGTCATTTTTTTTTTAAGATTATTTTTATTGTTTTTTTTCTTTTTAAAGATTTATTTATTGTTTTTGACAGAGAGAGATACAGTCGGAGACAGAGAGAAGGGGGAGGGCCCAGAACAGTCTCCATAGTTGTACATCATTGGTTTTTCCACATAGTTTCATTCCACAGGTGGGCAGGGCTGCACAGGGCAGGAACTGGGCCTGGGTCTTGCCCCGGTGAGAACTGAGCTGGGGGCACTCCCCAGTTCAGCATATGGGTCCACATGGGCCGGGGCCAGGATTCGATCCTCGGTCCCCAGGGCTGCAAAGTGAGCGCTTAACCCACTGAGCCATCCCGGCTTCCCCTATTTTTATCGTTTTTGACAAAGAGAGAGAGAGATACAGAGACAGAGAGAGGAGGGAGGGCCCAGAACAGTCTCCATAGTTTCACATCATTGGCTTTTCCATAGTTTCATTCCATAGGTGGGCGCGGGGCTTCACAGGGCAGGACCTGGGCCAGGGTCTCATCCTGGTAGACCGAACTGGGGGCACGCCCCAGTTCAGCATATGCGTCTGCACAGGCTGGGGCCAGGATTCCATCCTCGGTCCCTGGGGCTGCAAAGTGAGCGCTTAACCCACTGAGCCATCCTGGCATCCCCAAGGTCATTTTCAAGAGTGGTAATCTATTTAGAATGATCAATTGGGTTTCAAGCTGAGTCCATGATGTTCCTGTTCGTATCTGTATAAATTTTTTGGGTGGTGATGGGAGAGTCTGTGGTTTCCCAAGGATTTTCAGAGGGGAACTGAGCCCCCCAAAAAAGTTAAGAACCACTAACCTATGAATTAGTTTATGAGATTAGCAATCTAGGCAGTTTAACATGGTGAAATATTAAATTTGGGGGCTCTAGAGTCAACCAGCAGGGTTCAAATTCCAGCTTAGTGACTTTAGGCCTCCGTTTCCTCACCTCCCTACACTGTCTCTGAAGGCTGTGGAAGAGTTAATAGGTTCATTCTCATTTGGCTCATAAGTACTAAATAAATATAAACTTTATTATAACAATATTACTACTGAATAAAATGTATTGCTGGATAAATAAGGCTCGACTGATTCACAAACTTGCATTTGAAATATTGATGAAACATTCTATAACTTAGAAAGGATACACTGCATGTTTGTTACTGTGCTCTGTCTACTATTCAAAGTAGCACAGGACTTCATGACTGTAGGCATTAAGATCACTACATGTATTTTCTTTTTTTTTTTGACAGAGACAGGGAGAGGAGGAAGCTGGGATGGCTCAGCGGGTTAAGCACTAGCTTTGCCGCCCCAGAGCCAAAGGATCAAATCCTGGCCCCGACCCAGGTGGACCCATATGCTAAACAGGGGTGTGCCCCCAGTTTGGTTCTTTCAGGGGTCTATGGGGGAGGCTCCCGGCCCAGTTCCTGCCATGTGCAGTCCCGCGCCCACCTGTGGAATGAAACTACCGTATATGGAAAACTAACGCTGTCAACTATGGAGGCTGCTCTGGGCCCTCCCCCTTCTCTCTGTCTCTCTCTGTCTCTGTTTCTCTCTGTCAAAAATCAATAAAATAAATCTTTAAAAAAAGAAAAATAAAGCAATGTAATATGAAGCAAGAGAAACAGGTCATCACTCAACAGGTCAGGCTGAAAGTCACCAATCTGCTTAGTTATTATAAAGCCATTAACACCTTGATTCAATCAATCTAGTCAGAATGTTTAACTGCAGCCCCAGGAGGTCTTTAAATCACAGAAATTTAGACTTAGCAATACTCTACAATCCAATTTCTTAGTTCAGATGAAGAACTGAAGTTCAGAGAATTTAAATGACTTCAAACTTGAATGCTATTTGATTTCTAGAAAAGCTTAAGGGGAAGCTAGGATGGCTCAGCGGGTTAAGCACTCACTTTGCATCCCCGGGGACCAAGGATCAAATCCCGACCCGTGTGGACCCATATGCTGAACTGAGGTGTGCTTCTCATGCGAGAGGCCTCAGTTCAGTTCTTGCCCCCTGGTTCAGTCCCTGGCTCAAGGAAGCATGCCTCCCATGTGGGGGGCCCCCAGCCCAGTTCCCATCCTGAGCGGCCCCCGCCCACCTGTGTGGAATAAAAGAAACCATGTCAAAAACTGATGATGCACAACTATGGAGACTGCTCTGGGCCCTCCCCCTTCTCTCTGTCTCTCTCTGTTTTTCAAAAACAATAAAAATAAATGTCTAAATATATATACACACATATATATATATGTGTGTATATATATATGTATATATACTAGGAAAGCTTGAAATGGTGGATTAACTGCTGTATTTGGCTCATCTGCACCTGAGAATATCCAGCTAATTCCAGGAGTAGCTAATTTTAGTCCGCTATGGCCCTGGAACCCAGAAAAGAACATACCCGTACACTAAGAAACTCTGAAAAAAGACAAGAGCTGTAAGATCAAGTCAGCTTAAGTCCGAGCCCAAAATTCACCCACCACTACACACACACATCAAAGGTTAGAAGCTATTTTAAGAAATACCTCTGCAATAAATTATAAATTAGAAGAAAAATAGCCAAATTGAAACTTTAAGCCACTGGTCATCAATCTCAGGTGCACATCACAATCACCTTTGACTTCTTCCAAAATCCAGCCATTGTCAATGTAACGAGAACAGCTACATGGCTGGATACTTTCCGGACAGCCCTCTAATATCCCACAAGTCCTCAAAAGACCAAATCTGTAGCTCTACCTGCCACAGGGTCTGACAGTGGTGATGGAGGTATTAATGAACACTAATGTTAGGGATCTCTTGTTTCCTGCAACATCTTTATTTTGTATATAGCACACAGACAGGTATATATTTGGTTTGCCCTAGTAAGACTGTTCAGTTTCATGTCACAAATGAAACCAGGCATGCACAGAAGGGATCATATTACACCACAACAGTAGCAGTATCAGAGGTCTTTGAGCTTAACTCCAGGAATAAGGGTACAACTGAGTCACACACAGGATCTGGGGCATTCCCACTTAATGGAAACAAGTAAGAAAGCGTGTAGTCACCTAGGAGTCTCTCTAACTAGAAATTTTAGGAACATACCAGGTCTCTATGACACCAAGAAATGCATGAAGCAAAGAAAGCTTACATCATCCGCCCTTCCAGGCATGTGATGTAAAAGTGTTTTGGGTAAGATACTAACTTTAGTTAAGAGGATATTTTCCATTTCCATAAATATCCCTTAAGTTTATACCTGGTACTTGAAAGAAGATGCTGCAGCTCCCCAGGGCAATAGCAAAGGATAGTCCTGTTGTTTCCAAGGAGCCTCATTTGCCAGATGCATGACTGTTAAAGGTACATTTCCCTGCTCAGCCCTAAATCAGTTTTCATATTTGCATACTCCAGGTTGACTCAGGAATGTTAAACTTAAAAATCACAGGTGGTTGCTCCGTAAATCAAGGGCTCCCAGAAGATCTGGTTTTATAACGCTTCTTGAAATTTACAGCTCCACTTTGCCAGCATGTTTGAATTCAGAAGACTCCAAGTTGATCCCCAAATTATAAATCAAAGTATCTCAGAAGAGTATTATTCTATTTCAGTACTTTTACAGCTTACTCTATATAGAGTGTTGTTTCTATGCTTTCTATAAAAAATCCAGCAAGGATGTTTAGCAGAGCTTCTTTCTGCAGTAAACTCATCAGTTTTATAAAACATCAAATACTTTCCAGTCTAATTTAGACCAACACATTTACATGCACAACACTACCATCCCAAACAAAAGTAAAGGCATATAAGCAAGTATACCTCTTTTTTAAATCAAACACACACACACATGCACAAACCTTGCCCAACTGTTCAATTCTAATCACTTAATTAGAATGACATGTCAGCTTTGAACAAATAACAGGTAAATAAGAGTGAGGAGAAGCCAGGATGGCTCAGCAGGTTAAGTGCTCATGGTGTAGCGCTGAGAACCAAGGATTGAATCCCGGCCCCGCCCAGCCCGTGTGAACCCATATGCTGAACTGGGGTGCGCTTCCCATGTGGGAGGCCCCCAGTTCGGTTCTCGGACCCCCCCCCATTCACCCCTGGCTCGAGGGGGTGTGCCTCCAATGCAGGAGGCCCCCCAGCCCAGTTCCCACCCTGCATGGCTCCCACCCACCTGTGTGGAAAGAAATCATGTCAAAAACTGATGACCTACAACTATGGAAAACCGCTCTGGGCCCTCCCCCTTCTCCGACAATCAAAGTATCTGTCTGTCAAAAACAATAAAATAGGGGAAGCCGGGATGGCTCAGTGGATTAAGCGCTCACTTTGCAGCGCCAGGGACCAGGGATCGAATCCCGACCCTGGCCCGTGTGGAACCATATGCTGAACTGGGGGCTCCCCCAGTTCAGTTCTCTCTCTGTCTCTGTATCTCTCTCTCTCTCTCTGTCAAAAATAGATAAATAAATAAAAATAAAATAAATTTTAAAAAAATAAGAGATTGTAATAATGACAGGTCCATAGTCCTGGAATCGGTCAGCCCTTGGTTCCAGTCCTGGCTCCAACACTCCTAGAGGTGTGACCTTGGGCAAGTTAACGCCAAGCTCCCAGCCTCAGTTTCCTCATCTGAGAAATGGAGGTATTTTATCCACAGTGGCTGCCTATTCCCTTTGTCCGAAGAACTGAAGGAGAGGATGACTGCAAAGCTCTTCCACAGCGAGGACTCTCCATAACCAGGAGCTATGGCTGTTAGTTAGGAGGGCACCCCCTCCTGATACACCCCCCCAAAAAAAAACCCCAAACACCCCAAGCAAAACACCTTTCCCAGGAATCACAACGAGCACTTTTTACTCTGAAAGCGCTCCCTGACGGCAGGGTCTCCCTCCTCCAGTTCCTCAAACGAATGAATGAGTCCAGGAGCGGCTCTGCAGACTGCTGCCTCGGAAGGATCACCTTTCTAACTGTCTTTCACCGTCAATTAAACACCCACGAGCACTCGCGGAGGCCGGTCGTGCAAAGCTCGTGCAAAGCTCGTGCAAATTCCCGCAGCGACACCGCGTCCAGCGAGACCCCGGTACCCGCAGGCGGCCCCCATTCATTCTGCACCCCGACCCCCTCTCACCAAGCCCCGCGCCCGGCCTACCCGGCCCCGGCCCTGCCCCTGCAGCCCAGAGCCTCCCCTCTGCCCTCCGCACCCCACCGGGACCTGTCACCCCATCAAGTGAGGGGCTGGTGGCGGGGTTCGCCTCACCCCTGCCCTCGGCACCGCGGCCCGAGCGTGCATCCGTCCGTCCCCGCAGCCGCCGAGGAGGAGCGGGGCGCCGGCCCGGTCCTCCTCTCCTCCCCGGCCGGGCCCCACCGGACAGAGCGCATAATAAGAGGGAGGGGAAAAGCTCTCCGAGTCCCTCTTCCCGGGGTCCCCGCCCCAGCAAGTGAGCCCCTGGCCTCAGCCCCCCCAGGGCCTCCCCGACTGGGGTCGCGGTGCTGGAGCTGCCCCGGGAGCCCCCCGTGAGGGGGAGGGGGCGACTCCCCCATACTCACCCACCGTCTCCTCCCCCTCAGCTGTTTACCTCACAGCTCCTTCAGCCCACAGGGCGCCGCCATCTTGGACGTACAGCACCTCCCCCGTCGTGAAACGTCCGCGCTCGGCTGCAGCCTCCGCCACGACAAAGAGTCCCCAGCGGAGTCTCGCCTCCCCTTCGAACCCGGTGATAGAGCCCCGCGGCCGGCAGCCCCGTCGGACGCGAGAGGCCGTTTCGCTCATTACTGATCATGCCAACCGGTGGAGAAAAAGAAAAAAACACGAAGGAGCGTTTATAAGGTAGGGGGCGGGGACGGGCGGAAGGATCCCGAAAGGAGCCGCTGAGAGATCTTGTGACTTCGAAGGAGGCAAAAAGAAGGGCCGGCGTGGTGGGAGGAGCCACGCCAGCGAGCGAGGGGCGGGGCGCAGGTCACGTGGCCGGGCCGGGCCGGGTGGGCGGGGCTGCGCTAGAGGCGTAAACAAGTTTGACCGGCTGGGTGTGGTTGGGGTGCCGCCTGCTTTCCCTCTCCTCGTTCACAGACTAGGTGCGCGGCCTTGGGGGTGCGATCGTGCCTCCCACTGGGGTTCGCGTGGGTGAAGGGTCTGCCTTGCAGCCTCAGAGGAGTGGCAGCTCCCCTAGGGAGGGCACGAAACGCGTGCGGCCCAGGGCCCCCCTGTTCCCTTTGCAGGATATGGGTGAAGGCCCACATCTGGCATTGCCGACCATCACCAGCTTCCGTCCTCAGGTTGCCCACGCTGCAGACCTGGCCACGACATCTCTGGAAACTGCCCTAATCAGAGCAGGCGACTTTAACATCAGAACCTGGGAACTCCATTCCTCCCGTGCTGCTGCTTCCTAGCTGCTGTGTCAGCCCCGGGCGCCTTGGGAAGGCGCCTGGGCCTCAGGTTCTCCCTCTGCGAAATGGGCCTAATGACATTCGGGAAGATTCGGAGCGTGCTCAGCACAGAGCCCCACGCGCCGTCCATTGAATGCTCAGTAGGTGGTGGTTCTTAGAGGCAGGATAGAGGCTATGACAAGCGGTGGGAGGGTAGCAGAGCGTGAGAGGGTCTAACTGTGGCGTCTGAAAGGCCGCTAGGCGTGGGCATCCGTAGGTTTCGTGAAATCGAAATGGGAGGGGCGGTTGGGAAGAGAAAGGTATTCCAGGCCCAGAGAACTAGGGCCTGGAAGCAGGAAAATGCAGGGCGAGTTATGGGAAAAACAACTTTTCTCATGGGAACCAAGCAGGTCACAATGCAAGGCCGATCATGACTTAAGGGGCTTGGGGCTGCATGGCCAGCACGGTGGGTTTTGTCAGAATTCCAAGAGACCCAGCATGGTCCGAGGAGGGCCACTGATACCAGGTCCAGTCTCTGAAAAATTAGAAAAAGGCACCCCCTCTAGGCCCATAGCTAGGCTGATCAGACGTCCCGTTTTAAATGGGACAAAATCATATGTCCCGTTCCACATGGTACATCTGGTCAGCCTACTGACACCTTGAATTCAGCCCAGAGACTAGGCTGACCACACGTACCTTTGAAATGGGACAGTATCGTTGTTTTCTGACCCATTTCAAATGGTACATCTGGGCAGCCTATGTGAACAGAGCCCGGGCTTCATTTCAATCCCTACCCACTCCCAACCCTCCTGGGGGCCCTTGAGCGGTGCACAACCTTTATAACTGTGCTGGATTACGGGGCAGGTGGACACTGAGCTGGGAGTCCCACTATCAGACATGGTCATGGAGGCAACTGGGGGAAGCCATGAGTTCTTGATTCAAAGAGACCAGAGTCTGAATGTCCGTTTCTACCATCACACTGACTGGGTGACCCTTAGTTTCCTCACCCACAACATAGGGGTAATAATAATGCCCACCTCATGGGTGGATCCAATGCGGTAGTAAGCTAGAACTAGTGTAGAGCCTCGTTCAATAAATGTGAGCTTTGTTACTATGTGAACTGCGTGCACAGAAGAACCTTCACCCCCAGGAGTAAGTTCTCCAAAGGCTAACTTCCCTGTAGCCACCCAAGCTTGGAATCCAGAGATGGAAAGGTTGAGGAAGGACTGTCTGGGTTTTCACTCCCTCCAGTCCACAAACCATTTCCAGGACCGGCCTCCGCCTTTACATTCTCGCCAGGGTAGGCAGGAACTGCAGTGCACTCAGATTTCTGAGACCACCAATGATGGAGGAGTCAGGGAACAGGCACTGACCAGAGCTCTGACCCAGGAAGGGCCCTACCCCCAACTTTCCTTGGCTGGGTGACCGCATCCTTCTGGAATGCTCCATGCTGTCCTCCACAGAAGGAAGTGGGGATACATGCAGTTCATCAGCTGCTGGCCCTCCAGGGGGCTGTCACCATGCTGCTACTGTTTATACAGTGTCTGGAAGAAAAATGGTGATTGTTCTCAGTATGGACCACCAGGGGCGCGTGAGAAGAAACTAGGAAGAGCAGGCAGAAGCCACCCTGCCACCATTTCTGGCCACTGCCCTGTCTGGGCTGCTGAGACCTTTTCCACTTCTTTGGGGATGATTTTTGTCACTTGCTAATAGACGGTAATGAAATCACTTTGTCCTCACCACCCTGAAGCTAGCTGCCTGTGGCAGGGGCCGCCCCACCTTGTGGGCAGATGGTGCCGATTCCATGCATGGTACACACATCGTTGTATTTGTCTGTGTCATCTCCCCTTCCCTTCCTGGGGACAACCGCAGGCCCCGCAGGCCCCTGGACCAGGCCTCACCAATCCCAGATCCCCACTATCTAGCCAAAGTGATTGGCCCACAGTTGGACATGTGACTTGAGCTGAACCAATTAGGGGCCTTCCCTGGGTCTTTCTATATGGATGCTAAGAGAGGGATTTTTGTCTTTCCTCTGGGGTTTCTACACTGAGATGAGAAAGTTGTGACCCTCTCCCTCCCCTCGCCTCCATCAAGCTGTGAGAAGTCCAGCCAAAAGGTGGAAAAGACAGATGGAAACAGAGACTGATGGGAAGAGGAATGTAGGCTGCTTTCTCCCCAATTTCCTTCTATGGGGCAAGTGTCTTCTCCCCATCTCCTATCTTCCTATTAACTATATCGCACTTCATGGGAAAAGAATTTTGATGTTATCAGAGCCACCTTTTTTATTTTTCCCTTATACTTTGGGGCTTTGAGTTGTTGTTTAAGAATGCCATTTCCCACCAAGCGTCTGGGTTGCCAGCAGTTGCCCATTCTACTGTCTGCCCCCAGAAGGTAGGAGAAGGTTGTGGGGAGCCAGATGCTGCATGGTGACCAAGCCCCACCCCACAGATGGCTTCTTGACTCACCTTCACCATGGCGAGAGCTGGCTGTCACCACTTTAACCAAGTGACCAAATTATTAATAGCTTTGCTAAGCGGGGACAGTACCACGTTAGGTACTGGCATTGCCATGGAGCCCACAGCATCACCTGCGAAGTGTCACTGCCTAAGCCGTGTCACCTGCCTGTAATCAAGCCTTGGAGCTCCCTTCCATGGAAAATGCACGTAAAAATGCACACATGCATGTATTTGTGCCCATGGGATGGAGGAACAGGTTAAACGGCACCACAAGGAAACAGACAAATGCAGGACTTTTACCAGACTGGTCTGGACTCTTGGGGGGTCGGGGAGATGGGGGGTCAGCATCAAAAGAAGAAAGTAGAGGGCACTGTTCTATCACATAGGACTCTACAGAAGCTATCGAGTGCAATGCTCGAACTTGGCAGGATCCTGATTCTATAAGAGCAACTCTAGAAGAAAACTGGGGGAAATTGCAACACTGTGACGATAACCTGGAGATTCAACAATATTTGGGAATGACTGATAATTTTCTTAGGTGTGATAATGACACGATAGGTGATTATGTAAGAAATATCCTTATTTTTAGGAAATATAACCTCAAGTCTTTTTACATCTGCAGTATACTTTCAAGACGTTTTTATCAAAACAAAACATCCTTCTACACCCATGTATGTGCACACGGAGAGATACAGTGTACATGGCAAATGCTGACATGTTGAATACATGTAGCGGCTACATGGATGTTCATTAGACATTTCATTCATTTTCCTGTTTGAAGGTTTTCATCCTAAAAGCTTGAAAAAATATCTGAAGATCAAAAAATCACTGGAATACACAGTGAAGGAAATGCTTAGAACCTGGTCGTGAGGTGACGAGACCCCCCCCAGTTCCAGACCTCTTTCCCCACCTGGGAAAATGAAGCACTAGGCAAGATGGTTTGTTTTAAATTTTGATAAAATACACAAAATTTACCCTCCTACCCATTTCTAAATGTATAATCCAGTGGCAGGCAGTGCGTTCAGACTGCTGTGCGAGCATCACCATCATCCAATCACAAAATTTTTTCATCTCCCCAAACTGAAACCCAGTACCTACCAAGTAACTCTTCAACTTCTCCCTTCCCCGCTTCTGGCAACGGGCATTCTGCTTCCTGTCTCTGTGGTTGTGACTTCTCTACCCTGTTTCCCCGAAAATAAGACAGTGTCTTATATTAATTTTTGCTCCCAAAGATGCGCTAGGTCTTATTTTCGGGGGGATGCCTTATATGTATTTCAGCGAGAGGCAAAACTGTAAGTAGGTCTTATTTTCGGGGGATGTCTTACTTTTGGGGAAACACAGTAGGTCCCTCAGAAGAATGGAATCATCTGGCATTTGACCTCTTGTGACGGCATGTTTCCCTTCGCATGATGTCTTCGAGGAGCATCCGTGTTGTAGCAGGTGTTAGAATTTCCCTCCTTTAAGGCTGAAGACTATCCCATCATGTGGGTCGACCATATTTTCGTTACTCCTCTGTCTATAGACACGTGGGTACCCCCGCCACACTGCCACTGTGCAGACAGATGCACAGGTATCTCTTGGGGTCCCTTTCCCCATGTTTCCAGTCCATCCCCAGAAGTGGGATGGCTGGATCTGGGAGGCATAGTTTGTAAAGGATCCTTTATGGGAGGCCGAGATAGCTCAGCAGATTGAGTGCTTGCCTTGCAACAGTGAGGTCCAGGGCTCAGATCCCAACCCCGACCCGTGCAAACCCACATGCAGAACTGTGGTGCACCTGGTAACCACCAGATGGCGGCAAAGGTTCTCATCTCCCATGTGGGAGGCCCCCAGCTCCGTTCCCACCCGGTAAAGCCCCACATCCACCTATGTGCATTGGAACCACATCACAGCTGATGATATACAACTATGGAGACTGCTCTGGGCCCTCCCCCTTCTCTCTTTGTCTCTTTCTTACTCTCTCTCAAACAATAAAATCTGAAAAAGAAAGAGATGACGGTTCCCTGCTTTCCTAGTGAGCTTATCACGCGTATCTTTTTAAACTACAAACCACTCGTCTTGCAGAAATGCATGGACAGATCACTTTTCAAAGCTGTATGACAACCACAAGGCCACTGGTACTCCCTCTGTCTTCAGCGTCACCGCTGCTTTCTTTAGCTCAGCAGAGGGGACCTCCCTGCAGGCTCATGGGTTGATGAGAAGCAACAGAGGAGGGAAATGCTCGTTCCTCAGGGGACTCTGATGAAACGGTAACTTGCAAACCTCTGAAGGCAGAGGGTCCATGCAAAACATGTAAATCAGGTGCCAATCCGGGGGTGGGGGTGTGGATTCCATGCAGGACACTCCAGTGTGGAAACGGGGGCCCCTTCCGGGGTGGGTTTGTGCTTCCAGTCCTCTGTGAAGGTGCGTGTATCGTCCCGGATGTCCTCACATGTTTATACATTCACTTCAGGCTTTGCTTCCCGGGCCTGGAGCCGTACCCCAGGCCTGGAGCCCCCGGACCCACATAGGATGTGGGGGTGACAGGACTCCTCCCTGCTTGGCAGCCACAGCAAAGTCCTCTATTTGCTGGAACTACTCAAAGACCAAGGCCACCTCCGGGGGAGGGGGGGGGAGTGAGGACCCACTGGAGGACCCACTGGGAGATTGACGGCTGGCTAATGAGCCCACACATGTTCACACGTACATACACATGCATGGCACACACACACAGCTTGTTGGGAAGCGCAGACGCATTGTGCATCACTGATGCTGTGTGGTGCTAGGCATGGTGCTGGGGAAAGACTGGGGAGTAAAGGGTCCGTGCCCTACTGGATGGGGTACGTGCCCCCACTATCACTGTGTGGACTTGGGCCTGGCGCCAGCTGCACCCAGAAGTTGGTTCTTGGTTTCCCATCACATGGTCCATAATTCCAAGCGACAAAATGCCCCCTCGGACTAAGATGAGGCCTGTAAGGCAGCTCCACCCCACCTGGACCGGGGTGCCCGGGGTACATGCTCACAGAACCTGCGCTCTTTCCTCCCCCGTCCGCCCAGCCTCCCAGTGGGCTTCCTGTGACCGTCCAGAGAGAACACGAATGAGGAAGTCGTCAGCACCAAAGGGAGGGGCTTCATTAATAATCAACCCGCCATGTAAATGAACCCAGGCCACCTGAGGACACCCAGGCTGACCCCACCCTGGGCTTATACTTTCTCCCCAGCAACCGGAGGCCACTCTTGACTGTCTGATTAAAGAGAGAGCAGAGCTATACAGTCAGCAATGGACTAATCCTGCTGAGAAAAAGTAACACACATTTAAAGTACTTGAACATCTGTGAAATGTTTTTGCACACATTACCTCATTTGCTACCTACAACAACCCCCAGGGAAGTACATCTTTCACCCCAGTTTGCAGAGGGGAAGCCGGAGCCTCAGGGGAGACCTGGCCCCAGTTATGAAGCCAACGTGTCTAGACTTGTGAGTGGTCCCAGGCCCGAGCATCGGGGACGCTTCCATTCCACCAGGCGACTCTGGAGAATTAGACATTACCCGCTGTCAATTGCCACTGGGCATTTATGTTTAACAAAACAGATGCGATATCTAGATGGGAGGCAATAAACAGTGGTCACCCTCATGAAGGGCTTTCAAGGAGAGTGAGGAGGCCGGGGCCCCAGTCCTGACTCTGCTTCCCAGGAGCTGGGTGCCCTGGGCAGGCCTCTCGCCAGCCCCTCTTGAGGTGCATGGAGGCCAGAGGACTGAAGGGTTGGGCTTGTAAATTGGGGGAGATATTGCCTAACTGTGTGGGACTCAACTGCAAAGCGTCCGTAAAGATTGTTTGAATTCAAAAACATTACGTGCACGTGCACACATGCAAATGAGCAGGAGGGGGGAAGGGAGGGATTGAGGGGGAGGGAGGAGAGAGGACAAGAGGAAGAGAAAGGGAAAGAGGGAAAAGGAGAAACTAAAAGAATACAGATCAGAACAGAGGTGCATCTTTTATTTTCTACTCTGATAATATGTCTCTTGTAATTTAAGCAGTAATTAGGGAAGCCAGGATGGCTCAGTGGGTTAGGCGCTCACTTTGCAGCCCCGAGGATCGAATCCCGGCCCCGGCCTGTGTGGACCCATATGCTGAATTGGGGAGTGCCCCCCAGTTCAGTTCTCTCTGTATCTCTCTCTATCTCTGTCAAAAATAAATAAATAAATAAAAATAATTTAAGCAGTAATTAGATGGGTGACAGCTGGATGGGGTAGGCAGATAGATGATAGATAATTTTTAGTGTTTTGACTGGGTTTTGCCAGAGGAGCAGTAGGTAGGAGCGCCACCGCGTGGCTGCACGGTGAATTGCGTCCTCCCGTGGAGCGCGGGGCGCCTGGAGCGCGGGGTGCTGAGTGACAGGGCAGGGTCACCCCTAGTGCCTCGCAGCGTTTCCAAGCGGGGCTCCCTCCACCTCGGCTGCTTGCCGCTTCCGGCGAGGAGCCTGGGCTTGGGATGAGCTCTGCACAACCATTTGGGCGCCTTTCCTGGCACCAAAAAAAGAGGCAGGTAGAGAAGGGTGGCCCCAGGGCTCAGCCCCAGCCCCACCCCCAGTGCCAGAACGACCAGTCCGTCCTTGAGTTCCGGACAGATGGACTCAGCTCATGCTTGTTGCGGTCCTCATTCTGTGGCCATTCGAAGCCAAGCCTGGACAGGTGCCCAAGGTCACGCAGCTAAGGCCAGTTAGCTGGGACCCTGCTTGGGCCCTGCCGCCCACCCAGCACATTCACCCCACCCCCACCACCAGAGCTGCTGGAACCACGTGCACTTGCCTGAGATGTCTCCGCAGACGGGAGGGCACTGCGCACATCATGCCCACTGCCCAGCCCGGACAGCAGCGCCCGTTCATTAGGTCTGATCGTGGCGCCTGCAGGCCAGTGTGCCCGGCTCAGCCCGCTGGGAGAGAGCTCCCGCTGTTCCTACCCATAGCTAGCTTGCTGGTCTCATTGAGAAGGAGCGCCCACGATGACAAAGCAAGACAAGAATCCAAGGGTTGTCCTGGGTGGACCACGTGCTTACACCACAGGCGACCCCCGGGATTGTGGGAAGACTGGAAGGCTTCCTAGAGGTGTTAGCATAAGAGCTGGATTGGGCTGCGAAGGAGGAGACTGAAGAGAAGAACACTGAATGGGGCCAATGAGAGGCCCATATCCCTCCCCGGCCAAATTGATTGGTGCAGGGATGGGCGTGTGACTAGGTTGGACCAATCAGAGCCGATCCAAGGCCTCTTACTGAAACTATGAAGAAAGGGGTTTTTTTCCCCCACTGGAGTTTCTAAGCGCATAGACTACAGCTGGTAATGCTGGTGATCTCAGCACCAAGGTAGAGTCAGCACAGAAGAAAGCAACGCTGAGAGATGGAGGGAGAGCTATCCATCCATCCATTCATTCTGTAAACGTATCATTAGTGTCAACACACACTGTCCAAAGCACTGGAGGTTCAGCTATGGGCCAGACAAACACACCTGCTCATGCAGTGCGTCCATCCATGTGGACAGTCAGGCCAAAAACCAAATAAATAAAAAAGGAACATATCAAGATATTTTCAGATGATGAATGCCAGCAAGAACGAGCGGTGGGCTGATGGAGCAGAAGGTGCCTGCAAGGGGAAGGCCCTGCGTTATGGCCAGGGAGGTCTCTCTGCAGATGTGACATTTCACTTGAGACCTGAATGGCCAGGAGTCAGCCAGGGGAAGATCTGGGAGTTGGGCCATCCAGGCAGCAGGGACAACATGTGCAAATGCCCCGAGGCAGGAATGAATGTGATCCAGCAACATAATTTGAGCACCTGGATCCAACCATTCCTGAAGCTGAAACTTCAGTGACCGCGAACAAATCGTTTTGTTGTTGTTGTAATTGAACTGGGGTTTCTTCAACACGCATCTGAAAAAGTGCTGTCCTGTGAGAGTTCTGACACTGTGAAGACCATGTTGAACTTGGCTGCTGTGCTGTCCTGGCCTCCAGCTCTTCCCACGTGGTGGTCTCCTTTCCTTCTCCCACCTAACCCAGCCTGGCATCACTTTCAATGTTACCTCCTTCATTGACTCTCCACATCTGGGTCCCTTTCCCACACACCGTGCCACTCGGCCGACCATGTTGACATCACAGCACCTTTACCCTACATTGTAAACTTCAGGATATTGTGTCCCACCTGCTAGACCAGGAAGGTGTTCACGAGGGCTCCTGTCTGCTTCTCATCTGAAATGCCAGCATCCGATACCTAGCCGGCACTCGGTGTACACGTAGTAGTGATGCGAGTGTCTTCAGGCCGAATGTTTGTGTCCCCCCCAAATCCATGTGTTGAAACCTTGTCCCCAGTGTGACACTATTTGGAGGCAGAGCCTTGGGGGGTAATTAGGTTTTTTTGTTTTTTTTTAGTTTCAGGTGTACAAGAGAACGTAACGCTTAGACATCTACAGACCTCAGGTAGCGATAACCCCCAGTAGGTCTATTTCGCATCCGATACCTTACACAGCTCTTACAATACCCTTGGCTTTACTCCCTGTGCTGCACTCCACACCCTGTGACGACACACGAGGGAGTCCGGAAAGCATGCAGCCATGTAATGTGAAAAATCGAGGCATTTGCAGCTGGATTGTTTCTGGACAGCGTATATACGCACACACACCTACATATTTAAGTAACACTCGACATCCAACATTATTTGATATTCTCTTCAGGGGTCCAGCACAGTGGGTAAACACCTGTATAATTTATGCAGTGCTTCCCCGATAGGTCTAGTGTCCGTGAGACGGCATGCGTAGTTTTGACATTATTGACTGTTCCCCACACTCACAGCGAGGGAGGTGATTAGGTTTAGATGAGGTCAAGAGGGTGGGGCCGTCATGGATTAGGGACCTTAGAAGAGGAAGAGAGACCAGAGCGCTCTCTGCTGTGTGAGGTCTCTTCCAGGAGGTCCTGGTCCCCGAGCCAGGGAGTGTGTCCTCACCAGAACCTGCGTCCTGCCGGCACCTTGATCTTGCACTTCCCCGGCTCTGTGAGAAACAGCTGTCGTTGATGTCACCGGGTCTGTGGAATTTTGTTATGACGGCCCAAGCTGACTAAGGCAGGAGGGAAGGGAGGAGGGGACAGGGGTGGCGAGGGAGCAAGCTGGTATACTTAAGGCACCCACAGTAACTTGAGTGAATGAATGAATGAGCACAGGGATGCTGTAGTAGTTAGCCCCTGGAACAGGCTGAGGAAGGCATTTCATTTCCCGGGTGCCGACTCAGGAGAGTGGTTGTTGGGCCCTTGGGCAGCTGCGGAAGGGACTGACCCAGAGGCTAGGGGCGGTTTCACCTGTCACTGTCCCGGCCGGGTGGCCTGGACACGCTCCCCGCTGGGAGATCCTGGGAAGACCTGCCTGTACTTCTGGGCTGGGATCCTGGTCTAGGAAGGGGGCCTCTGAGTTGGTTCCTTGAGGGGTAATAAGATAAGGACCCCCGAAGTGGGGTCACAACCTTAGAACGGCAACTGACCCGCACAGGCCCGATGAGGCCGCTTGACACTAGAAAACATCCCAAGAACTCCACGCCCCGACCGATGGAGGGGTCGGCACCGTAAACCATGAAAGGCGTTCATAAAAGCCCCAAGGGCGTCTGGAGGTAAATGAAATAACGTTCAGTGGGGAAAGGCCCACCAGTTCACAAAGGCCAGTGAGGACGTGTGCGGATAATGAAGTGAGACGGTGAGACGGCACTTGTCAAGAAAGACTTCTTTCTTAGTGTCCTTGAATTATTTTTTAATGACAAATGGTTTCAGTGGACTGTTGGCAACATGCAACACCCAAAGAATATTCCAGATGTTTCCACTAACCTCTTCCAGCAAGAAGAGAGAGGCGGGGCTGGGGGCGATTGTCTCCTGTGAGCAGCCAGGCTAGTGCTCTCGGCTGGCGGAGACCTCGCCCGAACCGCCCCCCACCCTTCACGTCGCACCTTGGACTGGCAGTTGAAGTTGGGGTTTCTGGTTGCCAAATGTGATTTCTTTGTGAAGGAAATGTAATCTCTCCCAGCACCGGGTTGGAAGACCATGCAAATCAGCCTAACAGTGCTGGGTTTGTGAGTTCTTGTCTTATGCAAAACCTCCTCCTGAGATAAGTTAGTCAACCCGTGGTTCGCCAGAGGCGGAGGTAAAGGTGTGGGGTGTTGGGGCAGGGGCCCCGGGGATGGGGCTCCTTGTCACGTGGCATGAAGAGTTTGGGAATGGCCCACCCGGCTTTGGGGTCACCCTGGAGGCCCTGTGGACCGCCCCTGGTCTCCTCCACGGCCACCAGATGGCGGTACACACAAGCCCTGGGAGCCGGGTGCTCCCTGCCCCCGGTCCTGAGCCGGCTGGGGGTCACTACCACACCCCGCTGCTGCTTCATCCCTTCTAGGGTCACGTCGGGGACGTGTGAATTTGACCTTTCTTCTCAAGGGTGACCTCTGCAAGTACAAGAGAGGCCTACATAGCTGCAGTGCACCAGCCCAAGTGGTCCTGGCTGGGGATGCGAACCAGGGGAGGGAGAGACGGAGGGAGGGAGGGAGGGAGGGAAGGAAAGGCTAAGGAAACATAAGTTCTCTGTGCAAAATCAGGTTCCCTAGTAAGTGTTCGGTTTAGACTTTAATGTGTGAGTTCTAATAACGTGGCCACCGCTGTCTGCATCTGGATGTCAATGAGAATATCCGGGAGAAAACTAGCTCCAGGAGCCCGGGTGAGCGGCGAATGGACGCCCACATCGCAGTGGCTTTGATAAGCAAATGCCGCCCCGGTGGGGGCTCTCGATTGGCTGTCCCTTCACCGCCAGATTTTGACACAAATAATCAGATTGAAAATCAGGGAGGGGAAAAGAAGAGGGAAGGAAAAAAAACACACACACACACAGAAAAGGAGAAGTATCTATTTGTGCAGAGAGTTGCCAAGTTGACCCAGTGGAGCCGGTCCCCAGAGAGTGGCTGGGAGGTCCCCACGGCCCGCCCGGGACAGGTGAGTGCCTTGGGCCACGTCCCTGCCTCCCTTTTTCCCATTTGCATGTCTGACCTAGGTGGTCCCCAGGCACAGTACCTAGTCCCTTCTGCGCTTCCAGGAGAGACGAGGGGGGCTGGCAAATCTCTCGTGGAGGGTGTAGCGTCCATTCAGCCCTTGCGTTCGGGAGAAGTGGCGGGGAGGTGGCAGCCTGTCCCTGAGCCACACAGGCAACAGGGGTACACAGACAACCCTTTCCGAAACTCAGCTCTAGGTTGGCAGGTCATCCCCCCAGCCCAGCTGTCCCCGGGGAACCTGCGTCCCCGTCCCTGGGGCACCCTGAGCCGTCTTTGTCCATAAAGTAAGAGAGAAGTGGGATTGAGAGAGCTCTGGGGGAAGTGCTGGCCCCGGTGCCCCTGCCGACCTTCACCAAAGTTCCCGGGAACCCTAGAGTGAGGTGCCCCCGCCCTGCACCCCGCCAGCCGCCCGGAGCGTCAGGGCTGTGGATACGGAATGCTGCCATGCTCTTTTCTATTTGCGGGGGGTGGGAGGCAGAGAGGAAAAGCCAAGAGAGAGTCTGTGGGGGTACTTCTCTGGGGAGAAAGGCCACAGCTCTCACGAGGTTCATTTGCCACCTCTCTGGCCGTGGACCTGGCAGGAGATGCAGAGCTGCCCCTGCCCTGCAGGGCCCCTGGCCCTGGGCCCCACTAGGCAGGCAATGGGGACAAGATTCCGGTCTTCGTGGAGTGCTGGGTTGCATGTCCTCCGAGCTGGTACGGAAGGGATTCTTGGGATCAGGGGATGCTTGAGGTCTCGTCCAACTCGGATCTGGTTTCGCTGGTTTCCTTGCAGAAAGTTCTCAGAAAGCTACCTGGGTGAGGTTGGATTGATGGAGTCACTCAAAACCAGGGTAGACCACTTTCTGGAAGTTTTCAGGAGGGTGGGCTGGGCTTGGGGGGCCCTATTGGGGAGCATGAGGACTCCCAAGGGCTCTGGGCCCTGATCCCCCCAGATCCGCCCCCCCCACACACACACACACCTGGGGGAAAACAGTCCGACCCCATAGGATGCTCCCTTAGGACACGACCTTCTGACCCTTTTCAGGAACAACAGAAAACTTCACCCTTCTCCTCCTCAGACTCTAGAGGGAGGTTTTTGTTCATTTGTTTCTAGGAATTCAAGCCCGTGGGAGCTGCTCTGGTCTCTAAGTCAGAAATCTCAGGAAATGTCCAATTCACTCATTTTTGTTTTTACTAAGACAAAATATACATAACATGGAATGAACCATTTTAAGTGTATATAGTTCAGTGGCATTAAGTACCTTCACAGGGCTGTACGACCATCACTACCACCTGTTTACAGAACTTTTTTGTTTTGCAAAATTGAAACTCAGAATTCATTAAACAATAACTCCTATTCCCTCCCCTCAGCTCTGGGCACCCACCATTCTGCTTTGGGTCCCTGTGAATTTGCCTGGGGACTCCTACAGTCTATGTCCTTTGGTGACTGGCTTATTTCACTCCGTATAATGTCTTCAAGGTCCCTGTTGTAGCGGGTATCAGGATTGCCTTCCTTTAAGGATGAATAGCATTCCATTGTAGGTATATATCACATTTTATTTTACTCATTCGTTGATGAATACTTGGGTGGCTTCCATCTTTCAGCTACTGTGACTAGTGCTGCTGCGAATTGGGGTGTACGAACATCTGTTCGAGTCCCTGCTTTCAATTCTTCCGGGGATACACCCAGAAATGGATTCACCTGCTTTTGACTCTGAACCTGGGAGGAGACATTCAAGAGCTCCTTCCAGGTTTCAAATACAAGCCATGACCCTTCTCTGCTCGGGCCCCTATAATGGGCTCATTGCGCCGACTTCTACACGGAGAGGGGTTTTTTGTTTGTATTTCCCCTTAAGTCACATCTTTAAACATAAAGGAAGTCCAGAGGGTCCTCGGCAGCTGGCTCTTAGAAAAAAAGTCTTCTTACCCAACAGTCCCAAAAAGGGAACCCGAGTGATGGGTTCCTCAGTCAAGGTGGCTCCATCCACACTCAAGGTCAACAAACCGTGCACAGGATTTTAGAGCGAAAGGGAAGTGTGGAAATCTTAGTCCAACCGTCCCTTGTGGGAGATAGGAAAACCAAGCCCCAGGTTGGCAGCTGATATGGTCAAGGTCACAGGATCAGACTCAGCCCCACGGAGCCCGGAGGCACCCCGGTGTAGGACAGCACAAGCCTGCTGCTCCAACTCCACCTGGAAGTCGGGGTGTAGGGCTACCCCCCCTTCAGAAGCTTTGGCTGAGATTCTGACTCAGGTTCAGGGGACTCTCTATCAGGATTGGGGGTTTTTGAAGAGATATTACCAGTGAGTCTCTTTCCGGAGTCCGATACCATCAAGGTCTCTGTTTTATGAAGAAATCTTGGGTTTCTTTCATAATCTCTGCTCTTAGCTTCTTCTCAGAATGGGTTCATGTGAATCAGAACGGTGTGGTTGTTAATTAACTACCATATAGGTGATTGGTTCCTGTTTTTTCTTTATTGTTTTTTTTTAATAACTCAGCTCACAGGGGCCAAAAGGAAGTCCTCGGGGTGCAGGGGGCCCCCACGGTGAGCTCAGGAACCTCTGTGAGCGTTACTGTGTGTCGCCTGAGTGCGAATCAGCTGAAGTCTAGGCTCTCTGCAAGTTCGGAGCCCAGGGGATCATGGCTTCCCAAAGGAGGTCTGTTCTTGTACCTGCCTCACCCCAAACACCTCAGGGACGGAGGCTGGGCCTTCCGGGTTCTAGGAAAGACGGGAACTCAGGGGAATTTGCTTTTGCCAACCGGCCTGGCCCTCCCTGCTGCAGGCAGGCCCTCCTCATCCGCGATGCCAGGGGCTGAGCACTGGGTCAAAGGTCAAGCTCTAGCAGACAGGGGCCCAGGCCTGGCTAGGCCACTTTCCTCTCTCACCCTGTTTCCCCCCAGTGGATGCTGGATTCAATAACAGACTGCACCCCAAGGCCCTTTAACCGCTGGCCGCTCCTCCTCCTGAGTAGGTCCCCTCGGGTCCTCTCTAAAATGGGGTGCTAGGGACTCAACTCACTGAGGATTAGGGAGCCGCGATGAAGCACAGCGCGGCTGGAGTCTGGCAGTGACTTCATTGCCCGCCTTGGGTTCTAGTTGATTTACTGATAAAATACTACATAAAAAAGAAACCATCTTTTGCTAGAGAGAGAGAGACCATGGCCCTTGGAAGGCCCCCAGGACCAAGGGCTCCCCAGCCCCCCGCAGTGTGTGTGGGTGTCCCCCCACACTGCCCAGGGTCAGCCTGCCCCCGGCGGTTCCTACCTCCAAGAGCGAGAAGGGGGAAGGAAGGGGGCTGAAGGGGCTGCGGGAGCCCCGGCAGGGGGGAGGGGAGCAGGAAGAAGACTGTCCCGGGGAGATAAGGCCGCTGAGGGCAGCCCAGCAAACCCTGAGGACAGCAGGCCGAGCGAGACTGTGAGGTCAAAATCTGACTGCTGAATGGGACCCCCGAGGCCCGGAGCGTGTCCCCTGCTCTTGGTCCAGGGTGTGTCCCCATCCTTAGAGTAAGGGCTGACATGCGCCCTCTCTGAGCACCCTCTGCAGCCCTGGCACCCTGCAGGGCACCTGACAACCTTATTTGCAGTAAGCAATCCCAGGAGGTTGGGTGGTGACCCGGGCACGGAGGCCAAACTACAGCAAGGACGGACGGACGGACGTGGGGCCTGGGCTGGCCACAGGCAGAGCGGTGAGGCCCAAGCTGCTCCTGCTCCGGGGCCCGGGGCAGGCAGGCAGGCCTGGGCACAGCCGGGGGCCCCTGGGCTGCCTGACTGTGGCTCATCCCCCCGGGGGAGGGGTGACTCCCCAGTCCCGCTCCAAAGGCAGCTCGGTAAGCTGCGCTTCCTAATCTCACGGCTCCAGGGCGGCCTTATCGCCCAGGCCGTGCTGCTGCTCAGAAGCAGCCGGAATCCCTTTCCCGCGCTTGGCCCTATCGCCTCGCAGCCCTGCCTGGTGGCTGGCCCCAGCAGGAGGGTGTCCTCCGAGGCCTGGGGAATGGGGCGGGGCCCAGGAGCCCACAGGAGCCCGTGCGGTGGGGAGGAGAGAGCCCCCCGCAAGATGCTCTCTGTCCCAGTGGGCTCTGCCGGGGAGGCAGGGGTGGTCCCACTGGCCCCACTCTGCCACACCCATCACCCACGGGTTTGATCCTTGGCATCTTCCCGAGGCCCCTGACCAGTGGGTGTAGTGACAGGGCTGGGCCGCCCACTGCTCAGCTCCCAGGATGGGTGGGCACTGGCTTCTCTTGTCTGCAGAATCTCAGGCCTCCTGGGGCAGTGCACTGGGGGTCCTCTCGGGCCTTGGGCCCCCACACACACCAACCCTCCCCTTACCCCCACCAAGAGAGAGAGAGAAGAGGCTCCTCCCTCTTTGGGCACTGGACTCTGGGCCGGGACTCGGGGTGAGGTATAGCCCAGCGTGCACAACAGCGTGGATTTGCAATTGAGGTGCCGCCCCCCTTTGCTGCAGGCCACCTGCCAGGTCCCCCAGTGACAAGCACTGAGCACACGTGATTCTCACCAGTCCTACAAGCCCAGACACCCCGCCTGACCGTAAAGGGACTAGAGAGGCCCAGAGAGGTTGTGTCTGCCCCCAAGTACACAGCAGGTGAGCTGGGGGGTTCTGAGTCCACAAGCTGGGCTGAGACAGCCCCCCACCCTGCCCACTTCCTGTGGCATCCAAAGGCCTATATGACCTGGATGCAAATGTAGGCTTCCAGATGTGGGGTCCACAGTGTGTCACATATGGAGACCCCTACCCTTCCTTCTCTGCTCCCAGGAACAACCCAGGGCACGTGGGCAGGGTTTTCTAGAGGCTGCTGTCATGAGGACAGCGGTTAGGGTTTATAATTGCCATAACAAAGCAGCCCAAACCTGGAGTATTCTCTCAGGGTTCGGAAGTCTACAAAACCAGAAGCTGGGGATCCAGAAGGCCGGCCCCTTGTGTAGGGTCGGCAGGAGCGTCTGCTTCACCCCTCCCTCCTACGCTCTGGTGGTCTCCAGCAGCCTCCGGCCTGTCTTGGCTCCTCACTGTGTTACTCCAACCTCAGTCCCCACCTCCACGCAGTGTTCTCCCCGTGTGTCTGTGTGCCCCAATTTCCCTCTTCTTATCGGAACGTCAGTCATAGTGGATTCAGGGTCCCCCTTAACCCAGCATGACCTCATCATAACCTGATCCTGTCCTCAAAGACCCGAGTTCTAAGTGAGATCCCAGCCACAGGTTCGTGGTGGACGTGAACTTTTGGGGGACACTCTTCAGCTCGGACAGTAGATTCTGGCTCCAGGAGGAGGCTCTGAGTACAGGGGCACACTGTCCTCTCACCCCTGCTCACCGTTCTCCCCCCTCGCCCCTGCAGGTGTGGGTGGCCATGCCGCGCTCCTTCCTAGTAAAGAGTAAGAAGGCTCACACGTACCACCAGCCCCGCGTCTGGGACGATGAACTCGTCTGGCTTCCTGCCCTGAGCCACGGTGGGTCAGAGCACGCGTGGCACCCCACACGGCATTCCCTGGGGCTCCTTGCCTCCCCCATGCTGGGGGTGCAGCAGCAACTCCCTGGAATAGCTTCCCTTCCAGGTGTGGGAGTAGGAGGAGTTCAGCCCCCGGTGGTGGGTCGAAGGCCCCCAGCTCCCCGAGCCTTTTGGACGATGATGCTGTCAGGGCAGACCTGGTCCCCATCAGCTCCCGATAAGCACGTGTGCATCCTCAATGTGGGGGTCCCATCCAGGGCCAAGGTCAGGTGCTTGGGGAAAACTGAGACTGAGTTCTCCAAGGGGGTCTCCTGCCAGCCCCCGCCTGCTCCCCCCCTCCTGGGCAGAGGCCCTGCGTGTGAGCACCCAGAGCTGGCCTCTCCCTGGGTCCTTCTTCCTCTTGGGGGGTAGCCCCCTGTGACTCCCTCAGGGGCTCTATGGCGGGCGTTTCTGACAGTCTTGTCCTCACAGTGGCCAGGGACGAGGTCCTGAGTGACGACCCCGCCGTTCTGAGCAGCCTGTTCCCAACCCAGTGTCTGGACTGGCCCGACCTGAAGCGGGAGCCGGAGCCCGAGCTGGACCGGAGCTTGGGCAGGACGGCCTCGGCACCAGGTACCGGCCCGGACCCCACCATTGCCCCGGGTGCGCTCGGGGAGAGGAGGGCTAGTGGGCTCCGGAATCACAGAGTCGTGCAGTCGGGAAGTCGCCTGTGTGAGGCTGGGTCTCAGGCTTCTGCCTGGACCCCTGGGATGGGACCTCATTTCCAGCTGAGGATTTAGGTGTGCGGTTCAGAGCAAGCAGCCGGGCAGGCGACCAAGTGGGCAAGGTGGGTGCTCTTGGGGTATCTGGAGATGCTGACGACCCAGACCCACCACCGTCCCTATTTGGGACCTAAACCCTGAAATCCTCAGCACATGGTGGGGAGTGGGTGCCTCAGTGTTAAATGAGTCCCCACCCGGCGTGTCTCCCTCTCTCCACAGAAGGTCCGGCCGTGATGTCCTGGCCCCAGGACGGGGACTCGCCCTCCTCCGAGTCACCTCCGTTCTACAAGCCCAGCTTCTCCTGGGACGCCCTGGCCTCGTCCTACAGCCACAGCTACCGGCAGGCCCCTTCCACCATGCAGTCTGCCTTCCTGGAGCGCTCCGTCAGCCTGTACGGCAGCCCGCTGGTGCCCAGCGCCGAGCCGCCCTTGGACTTCAGCGTCCGCTATTCCCCGGGCATGGACATATACCGCTGCATCAAGTGCAACAAGGTGAGCTCGTGGGCACGTGGGCAGCAGCAGGGTTCCCAGCTGGGTGTCCCCTGCGCTGTGCACCTGGGGACCTCGGGTGGGATCGAGGATTCACAATGTTCGTCCTCACTGCTCATTGAGCCCTGGCAACGTGTGAGCCCGGCCCAGGGCCAAGCGCTTGACATGCAGGAGCCCGGGGATGTGGGCAAAGGGCTAAGGTTCAGAAACGTTGAGTCACTTGCCCAAGAGCACACAGCAAGTTGGTATTAGAACCAGTGTTTCAGCCTGGCTTTGGCCAACTCAAGTTCTTAACCACTAGAGGCCATTCAGCCTCTAGATAGGGCTGGGGGTACCTTCCAGCACCTCCCAGCCCCCACTTGATAGAGAGGAGACCCAGCCACAGAGAGGGTAGGGGACCTTCCCGGGACACACAGTACCTGCCCCAGAATCACCATCCAATGCTCCTTCTGATGTCCATCCGGGCCTGGAGTGGGCACGAAGGTGGAGGTGGGGTCGCCACGGGACCCTGGCCGGGTCTCTTCCCCAGCCCCCTGTGGCCTCACGCTCTGCCCCTGCCCCCAGGTGTTCTCCACCCCTCACGGGCTTGAGGTGCACGTCCGCCGCTCCCACAGCGGGACCCGGCCCTTCGCTTGTGACGTCTGCGGCAAAACCTTCGGCCACGCCGTGAGCCTGGAGCAGCACGCCCACGTCCACTCCCAGGTGGGCAGCCGGCCCAGCCCAGGACCCCCTCCCCTTGCCACTGCTCCACGCTCCTCCTCTGAGGCCCAGGGGACTGTGGCTGGGCTCTCGCCCTACCCCTGAGAGTGACACAGATCGGGGCCCCTCACTGCCTGCCTCCCAGTCTGAGTCTCCAAGACCCACTCGTAACACCCCGCACGCTCTGATGGACTGAGCTGGCTTCACGCACAACGGGAAGAGGCTCCCGGGTGGGATTTCGGGGCCAGCACCAGGCCTGTGAGGTTCAGAAACGGCCCCGCCCCCGGCATCAGGTGTCCTCACCTGTGTGGCCCTCACGTCTTAGAATCAGGCTTCAGTGTTCATCTCATCCCACATCGTTGTACTGGAGGCAGGAACCCCTCTGGAATGTTCCATCCCAGGGAAAGCCCCCGCAGCTGACCTGCGCCATTAACACCTGCGTAAATAAGACTCTCAGGTGGGACAAGCAGGAAGCGAGGGGCGGAGCTTCAGTTCATGAGTGTGTGAGTGCCGGCTCGGTGCTCCAGCTCCAGTCCTCCCCACGGCCCTTTGAGGCGGTTACTGCGACTTCCCGTGTACAGATGGGAGTCTCAGGGAGCTTAAGTGCCCATGGTCATGTGTCTCATAAGGGGCAGAAGCCAGAACTGGGCCCCAATAACTCAGACTCTTTTATTTTTTAAGATTTATTTGTATTGCTTTGGACAGAGAGAGACAGAGAGAAAGGGGCGGGCCCAGAGCCGTCTCCATAGTTTCATGTCATCAGTTTTCTTTTTTGTTTTTTAATTTTTTTTTTTTTATATCTTTTATATTTATAGAGAGTAATTATTTTATCTTCAGTGCATATTTATTTTTATTTTACTTTTGACAGATAGAGAGAGAGACAGAGACAGAGACAGCTAGAGAACCGAACTGTGGGAACTCCCCAGTTCAGCACGTGGGTCCTGCCTGGGCCGGAGCCGGGATTCGATCCTCGGTCCTCGGGGCCTCAAAGCGAGCGCTC